>MJUU01030855.1:19791-30622 GCA_002080025.1 Modiolus philippinarum
ATCTGTAGCCGACAAATATATAGAAGTAGCAAGAGAAAATGATCAGCAAGGTAAATCTGTAGCCGACAAATATATAAAAGTAGCAAGAGAAAATGATCAGCAAGGTAAATCTGTAGCCGACAAATATATAGAAGTAGCACGAGAAAATGATCAGCAAGGTAAATCTGTAGCCGACAAATATATAGAAGTGATAGGATTCAATTACGTTAAAACGAAACGAGAAACCCAAGATCAAAGGTCATCATACAATAATAATCGATCCAGATTCAAACAAAGTTCTCATATCTGTGCACGAAATCTTAAAGATACAATCCCCTTAAAAAGCGCTTTAAAATGGTATCACTTGTGATTGCAGGCTTTTTTATGAATCAAAATAATCAGTTACAAGTGATATATGTAAATTTTATAAAACACGAAAATTCTATAAACACTCGCAAAAAAATTGTTTCAGTTCTTGGTGTCTTTTGAATAGTGCCATATTTCCAATGTGAATGGCTTAAATGGACACAAAAGGATATTTACTGTCATGTTCGTCTGTTAATGTATCTGAAAACATCAAAGTGTGGTATATATTAATTACAAAACACCGAAGTCGCTGTTCATTTAGTTCCTGCATTTGCACATTTCCACAACTTATATCCCATCAGTGCAGATCCAATAAAACATTTGGAAATCCGTATACCAAAATGTATGTAAAATCTGATAGAGAACAAATTACCAATAGAATCTTAATAGGAAAGGCAAAATCGGAAAAGGATAGAGATGTGCAAGAGAGCTATAGTTTTATTCTAAGGAAGTACCCGAGACCACATTACACGATTTTCGACATCTGAGAATATTTTGAAATGTCCCAACATTTATAAGAACAATATTCACGATAAAATAAAGTAAATGATAATTAACTGTTTTACGTTGTATTTGTTCTTACACTACCAAAAATGGTATAATCTAAATTTTTTGTTACATAGTACACGATGAACAATTGGTGGATAGCAAATACACAAAACACAAAAGAAGGACGAAGTTGAAAGAGGTACATAGATACAAGAGTTGCACACAGTTTGAGTAAAAGCAGTTTTATTTTGTTTGTAACTATACTGTGAACTTTCCGAAACTTTCGTAACTTGATTGTCAATAAAGTATTTGTATATGTATTCATGTAGCCTAGTGCTTTTTATTGTGTGCGATTCATTTTGACTTATTATTACTTTCCTGTTGATTAACAATTTTATTGTAACGTACTGCAAAAGCTTAATTACACAACATGCGTATTTGGAATCTCTAGATTCAGCTAAACATCAACATTGATTGTATTCAGCGCCGGACTTCTTTTTTCCGTAAAAATTTACTAATGAAATACTGACAGGAAAAAATACGGAAGAGCACATCTGGATAGAGATGTTTTTCAAATCCGTTGAGAAACTGTTGATGAACTTGTTAAGGACATTCTGATCTTAGATATCATGTTGATATTTTTGCATTCAACACACCAAAATCCTTTCCTGTTTTCCCTAGTCTGACATCGTTTTTTCTCAACAATCAATTTCCGTCTATGATGAATATATAGATTAAATATAATAATTTTCTTGTACTGAAAGATTAAGTTAAATTCATCGCTTCTTTTACAGATTGTCGCTTTGAAAAACTGTATAAGATCATAATATAATTGTTCTGTTAACTGTAAATTATGTATTGCTTATATGCCTTTTACCATTAAATGTATTGGAATTACATTCCCATTAATTGAAGAGCATGAAATTTATAGTTTCAGACGAAATAGAATGCTATGTTTTTTCCAGCATTTTTCAACCTCTCACGTCTAAATTATGTTGTTTATCAACTATAAGACGGAAACGATTCTCCATTTCACTAGAGCTATAGATTTAATATCGATTTCGTTATCTTTTTGCATGCATGCCCTGTTTTGTAATGTGGTTCTGATTTAGTTTCCTACCGATTACTGCTTCATTTAGGATATAAATGACTTCTGTGTTTAGTTAAAATAAAAACATTCTCAATCTTCCTACGATGCACATTTTTTCTGGAAATCATTTTTAAAAATTATTTAATTTTTTTCTTGGATGACATTATATGGAACTAGCAGCGAAATTACTTTACAACCAAAACTGAGATACTATAACCAAATTTCATTTGGCTTTTCTTATTTTACTATTGTTGTCTTGACAACCGTCGTGCCCCGAGCACCTTTATACATCCAGCTCATCGCGGGTGTTGACAGTGCTATTTTCATTTGTTTTCTTTACTGTTTTTACTGTTAAAATTTTTTAACAAATTCCTCTGTTAGGTTTGTATTTATGTGTCCAGTAAGTAGTTCAATAAAACCTCAGAAAAATTTCATAAATTTGGCTACTCACTGGAATTAAATCACTATGAATAACAAAAGCAATGGCAAAGAAAGGTCTTTATGACTTTTGAGACGACCCAAAAGGGATTGCGAAGTAATAGCTCTTTTATTCCTACTAGATGCTTGAACAAAGCACTAAATTACCACATTTAACTTTAAACGTTAAGAGAAAATATGACTTTCACAAGTGCTTGAATTTAAAACAAAATGGATGGAATTAAGAATAAAGTACTGTTTCATTGCTCTGTCACTTAGCGCAAATTAAAACTTTGTATAAAACTGCTTTTGAATTTAAGAAAAATACTATGAAATAACAATAAAGTTCAATTTTAAAAATTCCTTTTAAATTATCTGACACTTTCTACAAATTAATTCTAAGAATGATTTAAATAATACTAACTTCGTGGAGTCATTCGCTAATGCAGAATTTGTAAAGCTATTAAGTGTCTAACATTTATTTTTATTTTGTTAATGTATTGCTATATATTTCTTCATAAACCCATGAGTTACTAAAAAATACATTTGTATAAAGAGTCAAAAGACAGTCATTATTACTAACTTGTTTTTATCAAACTTGACAATCAAAGTGCTCTAGAAAATGTACTAAATGGACAAATGCAAATAACTCACATCAAGGCTTTTCTGATTATGACAAAAGACATAAATGATCAATTGTTATTAGAAGATTTTCATTTGTGTCTGAAACCTGTGAAGACAATCTCTCCATAAGTGTAAGAAAAGCTTTTACAATAATTTGATTTGTGGGAAGAAAAATGATCATCCTGTTTGCATATTGGAAGCCATTAAAATTAAGCGAATGGTTCAGAGTACTGACAAATTTTTAGACTTTGAATCAATAATTTTTCCCATTACTCTAAATGTCAACATTTCAAAGAAATGAAAAGCAACCTAAAATTGCCTCATTAACAACCTGAAATTGTTTTATTATTCAGCGCATTTTAAAGCATGGCTTATATCATCGAAATAAATTCTAGAATATTGCTCCATTTAGATTTTCAATTTTGGTATTGAATATTGAAAAACTGACAAAAGGAACGTATTTCTAACCAAAACGTAAAATAAACTTGTTAAGCCTGCAATGAAAAGAAAAACTTCATTGTTGAGTTTGAATTTCATAAAAGAAGATATCTTATAATATTCGTGAAGTCAACTTAAGTAACTAAATAAATTGTTTTAAAAAAGTTCTGTTTACAACTGAAAGGTATCTCCGTCGCGCGGAACTCTGTCCTTACCTCTGATTTTGGCTTTTAATTTAGACACTTTTGATTATTTGTTCTCTGTCGGCTTTTGTATATATTACCATATCTGGGTATCCAATTATTTTGATTTCATCTGCACTGAAGAGACATAAGTTGTGAAAATAGCCATCTACAGAAAGTAAATTTACAATAACTTTGGTATTTTGTTATGTAGATGTAAATACATATTTTGTATATATTATTATATCTGGGTATCCAATTATTTTGATTTCATCTGCACTGAAGAGACATAAGTTGTGAAAATGGCCATCTGCAGAAAGTAAATTTACATTAACTTTGGTATTTTGTTATTTAGATGTAAATACATATTTACTAAATAAGTGTTTTATTTACCTACAGATTTCGACTTCAATTACAAGTAACTGACAATGCTACAGTAAGGGACCGACCATTTAACTTGAAAAAGGGGGGCTATGGGTATTTTTCAAAAAAATATTTTGAAGCTGATTTTGTGTGAAAAAAAATATTTTGGCTGCCAAAATTGTGAAAAAAAATTTCTGAAAGAGGCTTTCTGTCCCAAAAAATAATGTTAATTTTGAAATAAAAATATGTTGTTGATACATGTGAAAAAAATATTCTGTCCGGAATAAACCATAACCCTCCTTCCCCCTTCAAGTAAAATGGTCGGTCCCTATTATCTTTGAAATGTACATCTGACAAGTTTAACTTCTATGGCAGATGACACGATAGAGGTAAGGTAAAAAATTTGTATTGATTATTGCTATAATCTTGGGAAATACAGTCGTACTATGAGCTGTATCCAAAACATTCTTCAGTACGTGTTAAGTATGATATTACTCTGCACATCTCGTCAGTGTTCTGTCTGATACCTACATTAGCCCACCTAGTACTTCAGCTGTCCTTGTAGTTGTCCTTGGTGTAACATTAAGTACTTTTGATATATAGTGAATTTAACATTGAACTATGGACAAATCGAAAAGTTGAAAATTCCCATTTTTCATCAATTTTGGGAGAAAAACTGTGTTTTGGTCAACCAATGGCTGTTAAAATGCCAAATTATGACGTTATTCCTGCAACATTATCATATAAAACAAACATCTTGTTCTGGTTATTTTTATGCGAATATAGACCAAAAATTGACAATTTTAGGGAAAATTTGTTGGGGTAGGGGTGAGGTTTTCGGTATTTTGAGTCACATTTAACACTCCTTGTTTTTCTAAACAATGTTTTGAGACAAGTAATGTATCGCTTAGAACAATTAATGGCATATCTGTAGATATATTCTATACATTTGATATATATTGCGATTTAACAGTGAACTACGGACAAATCTGAAATGTTGAAAATTCCCATTTTTCATCAATTTTGGGAGAAATATTGAGTTTTAGTCGACCAATGGCTATTAAATTGCCAATTCAATTCATGCAACATTGTCATATACCACACACGTTTAACGTGTTCTGGTTATTTTTATGCGAACAAAGAGTAAAAATTGACAATTTTAGGGAAAATTTGTTAGGGGTAAGGGTAAGAATTTCTGTATTCAGAGTCATATTAAACACTGCTTGTTTTTCTTAACAATGTTTTTAGACACAAAATGTGTCGCTTGGTATAATTAATTGGCATAGTTGGAGATATATCCTCCAGATTTGGCATATATAACGATTTAACAGTGAACTTTGGAAATTCTGAAATGTTGAAAACTCCCATGTTTCATCAATTTCGGTCAAAATATTGAGACTAAGTCAACAAATGGCTGTTTAAAATACAATCCTTGCAACATTGACCTATACAAAACACATTTGCGTTCTCTGGTCATTTTTATGCGAATGCAGACAAACAATTAACAATTTTGAACAGAGATATCATGTTTGGCAGGGGAATTTGCAAAAAATTCCAGTCGAGAGATGTTATATTTCTAGAGGGAAATTGCATTCTCGAGACTGGTATTTTTCGCAAATTCCCCGACCAGACATTATATATCTGTTTAATTCTACCGAATGAGCTATGAATTAAGCGCGCATATGACGTCGTATTTATTTTTTACAAATAAAAGTGACGACAAAAGTCTGAATCGATCAAACGGAGAGACCAGTAAGGAAAATTCGTATAATATATGACAGAATCAGTGAAACACAACCCAACACAGAAATTTTTGGCAAGCCGTCATATTCCCGACTTGGAACGGGCATTTTATAAATAAAGCGTCTCAGTGAATGGTTAAAAACGGCAAATTTTAAGCAAATACCCCGGCAGAGGGTTAAAAGTGACGAATTTTTAGGCAAATATCCCGCTGCTCTAAAACTTGTTTGAAATGCCATGGATTTGTCAAAAATGCATTGGTAGTCGACCAATCAAATTGCAGCATTCTATAATAACGTAGAAGTAATTTGTTGGGGTAGGGGTAAGTTTTATTGATCTATGATGTTTATATTACCTAAAAACGCCATTATTTGTAAATCTTGTAAAACAAATATATAAGCTTTCATTTGATACCTATTTTAAATGATATTTGATTACTAAAAATAATAGAAGGCAAAAGAAAGACAAAACTTATTAAAATATGAAAATATTCAAAGATCCATGTATTTGGTCTATTTGAAAATAAAATTTTGGTCATTTAAAATAAGTAAACAACGTCCTAACATGTTTTATATTGAAGAAAATAGATTGAAAAACTAAAAACATTTTTCAGAAACGGGAATTGAGATGCACTTTGGGTTCTCTGGACCGTGAAACTAACGCAATTTCAATGAAAATATCAGATTTTTCGTCAATATTTCATTGGGGTAGGGGTACATTTTATTACGCTACGGAACGTACTGGGCATAGAAATTATAAAAACTTGGTTTCTTTGTAAAGTTGATACAATAAGCTATTATTTGAAACATCGTTTTTATAACTGGGAAGCATTCGGTCAACATTTTGAAGCAACTAAAAGAAAAACTTAACGAAAATCGAAATTTTCAAATTTTAGGTAGGTGGGTCTAAAAATGGGCCCAATTCCACTATTGTGAGCAGGTTATGCTCGTGTAAACATGTTTTATTTTCAAGAGGGGATGTATCCGGACTTAAAAAATGGGTGGGGTTCGCAAGTGGGGAATGCAAAGGGGGGTATCCCAGCCCATATACTATTAAATATTATTTTCAATCTCCCGAAACCTTCAATTGGTGATTTACCGAGTTAAGACGAGTGTTCGTGAGGTCATCTTAACTCGGTCGTCGGAAATGACACTTACGGAAGACACCACGTTTCACACCTTTTTTTCTATGAATTGTTATCATTATAAAAGTAAATCTTAGTCAGTATTTGAGTGGCGGCGATCTTTAGTAACACAAGTAATTTAAAACCAGAGAAAACGAAGTAAGTGCAACAGACTATTCTTCAGTATTTTGTCAATATCATGGTTTACGAACGTTTTCAAATATATTTTGATTGTATAAGTGACATTTCCGAAAATTTCAGACAACCTGATTCAAAATTAATCCTGTCAATAACTTTTCGTTTGTAAGCAAAAGACAATAGAAATCTTATTTATAGGGTTTACACAGACAGAGACATTGATTTTTCTTTGACAAATTTTCCTATTTCAAATTAAATTTCTCATTAATACCCCAAAAAGGATCGTTTTGTGACAGTTACCATACATTCTCAAAATTAACTACCTCTTTTGTCTGAGGTATGTCTAAAGCAATGAAGGGATACGGAGTAAAAGCATATGGGACAAAATCTCCACAAATACGTGGGAAAAACGAGCAATGGAACAACGCTTTTATTGTTGTTCTTCATCTTGTCTAAGTTTGAATTTATATATGACTTTATCCCATGGGTGCGTAGAAACTGTTACACAACCAAAAAATATATATAACAATTCGTAATATTCATGCTCCCAATGGTTACATGTCAGTTCTATGCAATTTGAAAAATAAATACAAAAATAAAGTAGAGGTTCAGAGACTGCGGTCTATTGCTAAACTGAGGAAAAAATTATAACAAGTTTTTTACGTTCTGCACTGGCGGCCATGGCGACAATCTTTGTAAAGGATCTTTCTTACATTATTCCAGTGTGGTTTAGTTAAATTTGCTTCAATAGCTTAAGAGGTGATGATGAAAGTGATGCTTTCCCCATAGGTTTCAATGTTCTGTGCTGGCTGTCTTGTTTTTGTCTAATCAGAAAAATGAACGATTATTGCAAAGTGACTTCAATACATGAATCCTGTAAAGTTTATTTGATTTTGCTGCAGTGATTTTAGAAGAGTTGATCAAAATGCGGTTTTACTCATAGAGTCCAATGTTAAATCTAATTCCTTGCTTGAATCCATGTGTTTTGTCGGATCGGAAAGAAATGAGCAATCTTCGAAAAGAGTCATCCATACATCATTTCTATAAAGTTTGGTTGAATTTGCTTCAATAGTTTCAGAGGAAAAGATGAAAATGATGATTTTCCCATAGGGTCCAATGTTAAGACTATGTTCTGCGCTGTTAATCGGATTGGCAAAGAGAGCAGTCTTTGTAAACGACCTCCCATACATTATTCCTGTAAAGTTTGGTTGAATTTGCTTCAGTGCTTTCGGAGGAGAAAATGAAAAGGATGATTTTAAAATATGGTTGAATGTTAAAACTATGTTACACACCATGTTTTTTTTTAATCAGATCAGACCGAAATCGGCAATCTTTGTAAAGATCTTCCATACATTATTCCTACAGTTTTGTTGAATTTGTTTCAGTAGTTTTAGAGGAATTGATGGAAATGTTAAAAAATCATGGGTAGATGGACGACGGGCGCCATGTGATGGCAATAGTTCAGACTGACCCTTTGGGTCAGGTGAGCTAAAAATTAGCCTTATCATTATATAAGATTACACTCTATTAATACTGAACTAAGAAATAGGGGCTCTTAGATGCTAGGCAAACTAAAAATCATAATTATTCATAATATGTGGCATGTGACAACTTCAAAGCTTAAATGTTTTCTATCCCATTTTTGATGTTCCAATTATGAAGCTTATAATTTTAGTTTTTGGGACGATAATATTGACACGTGGCTTGGTCCAAGGTGATGTCCACTTGACTATCTTGTAATTTATATATTTATTTTAGATTTCAATTTTCAAATTATTATTTCATTATTCCCATGTTTGACAGCTACACGTTCTTACACAGTATGTATTAGTTTTTCATGTAATCAAAGTAAGTGACAACCGAACCGTCAATCCAAAAGCGAACAATCCAAGGACAATGGCAACACCAGAAACAAAAAAGGGGGAACAGAGACACAACATGGGTACGGCACAGAAAAGAAAAATGAAGACACACACACACAAAGATGAACAACACGGACCCAATAAAAACCATGGGTGAGATCAGGTGCACCGGTAGAGTTAGCATCTCCTGCTTCTTATAAAACACCCGCCGTGTTGAACATGTCAAATCCGGCAGTAAAGTCAAATCCGGTAGAGGAAACAACACTTAAGCTTTAAAGGGAAAGATCTCCTGTCATTTGGGAAACAGATATCCCATAGCGGTCCACAAGATGGTGATGTCAACCGTAAAACTTCTGGAGGGATGACTTTAAGTTTTGGGTAACATACCCTTGTTGAAGTAGCCTATTTGTGAGCAACCGGGATCTATCAAGGAAGTCACTGTATCGAACACATGCTCTTGAATAGCAAATGAGCTGGGAGATGTAAACTCCATATGCCGGCGCAGAGTGGATGTTGCCACAAAGTGAGGGGAACTTTACTATAGTATTTACTTCAGGACAAAAGATACTAGAATGCTTTTAAATAAAATTCGACATAAACCAGATATTTTTGTGAATGTGTTAAAATTACTATGTATAAACGAACATGGACATATGACAGGAGAAATACACAATACTGTGTACATTTGCTCTTGATAACAAGCAGTTCAGTATCAATATGGTAACCTTTCATGTCTAAAGATTACTTAATAGATTGGAATCAAAAATGAGCTGAAGGAAAACTGATAACGCTACCAATACAAATAGAAACCTTTCACAATAATTGAATAAAAGACAGAAATTCCATACAAATTGTATTACTGGGTTCCTTGATCAGTTCACATCATGCAAATATATAACTTCTCATTGAAAGCCCTTTGACTTAAGCTTGTTTTAAGCTTTGAAAGTGAGAAGTGGACAATTTCCTCTTTTCTTTAGAAATAGTCTTACAACAGAAATATAAAACAATGACAATGACGTTATTTTTAGCAGGACAATGTCCAGATCAATACCTGCTGAAATGCATTTTCTACTTAGCTTACTTTATATCTAAAGGAGTCTAGGATGGTGTTTATTTCGCTGAACTTTAATACCTTAAAAGCGAGCGAAGAAATTATATTTATGCAAACAAACACTTGTTTCAAAACCCCAAAAAATGGTTTTTCCCTCTTTGGGAGGAACTGGCAATTTTATGAAACAAGTATCTCAAGAAACAAGAGATATAACGGCAAACAAATACCGAAGCTTAAAAACATGCCGAAAGATAATTTTCAGAATCAAACATTAAAAACACAGCAAGGCAGAAACAATGACAAACTAAACAAGAATGCCACAAAACTAAAGCAGTAATCCTTCACAAAACACAAAACTCAGTGGAGGTAGCACCAGCTGTTCCGGGGAGGCATTATGTACTCCACGCAAGACCCGGGTGCAAGACACGTCTAGTAGAGGCGTTCTTGGTTCTTTTATGGGGGGGGGGTGTTACAGAAGTGAATTTTGAAAGGAAAATGATGCTTTCTGATTACATGGGTGGACACTTAAACCCACACATGTTAGAACACACACACACACATAAATAACAGTCATCATGCATATAGTCAGTTGCGGACCTAAAATGGACCTAAGTGGGATATAAGAAGGAAGGGGATTGGCCTTTTTAGCCAGCGAAAAATTTGATCATAGCGAAAAAGTGCACGAGAAATCCGTCGTGTTGCAGGAAAACTCAGGACTCTTTAAAAAATACTTGTAATATATTCTCCTGCCCATGAAATTGGGAAATTGGAGAAAAATCGACGGGATTTGGGAAAATGGCCCCCATGTTGAACCCCTTTGAAAGAGGCATGATGGGCGTGCGCCCCTAAAACCTGCAAAAATCCATTTATAGATAATGTCATGATTATGGCCGAAGTTTTCTGCATTTGACAATTTCTTTTTTCAACTTCAAATGAAAAACAGCCAATCAAAGATTGCGATTCCCCCCC
>MJUU01030855.1:31961-89089 GCA_002080025.1 Modiolus philippinarum
TACTGTAAGGAATTGAAAAAGATATGGTTGCTAGGTAGAATTCCAAAAACAGTAGGTCTTTGAGAGTTTCAGAAAATTAACCAAAATTAGAATCAAAGATTTTTGCAATCTGACAATTGAAAATCATCATTGAAACTATAAGGTTTCAAAAAAGATATGGCTGCTAGGTAAAATTCCAAAAATTACTTGGTCTTTGAGAGTTTCAAGAAATTTACCAAAATTAGAATCAAAGATTCTTGCATCCTAACAGTTGAAATTCATCATTATAACTCTAAATAATTGAAAAAGAAATGGTTCTTGGGTGGTTGCGATCCCCCCCCCGCTCCCCCTTTTTGGACCCCCTCCCCTTGTAAAAAAGACAATTGTTTATGAAACTAAATTAATCATCGTGACTGCAAAACACCAAAAAGATATGGTTGCTAGGTGGAATTCCAAAAAATAATGGGTCTTTGAGAGTTTCAGGAAATTTACCAAAATTAGAATCATATTTTTTAAAATCCTAGTGTTCATACTAGCTGATGACATTAAAAAGTTGCTTAATTATAAAACTTCATGTTGGAATTTCAAAAATTATAAGTCTTTGACATTTTCAGGAAATTTACCAAATTTGGCACCGGGGTCTAAATTCCAAAAGCTTAGAACGTATTCAAAGAGCAATTCCAATAATTCCTCATGAAAATATAAAGTACAAATCGAAATTTTACATAGAGTTCCAGTCGTTCTGATGAGTACTAATTGTTTAACATTTTTGGCCCCTTAAGGGCATGCTCCCCAAGGGTCATACCAGAAGTCCGCTATCATCAGTAAATGAGATGCATATAATTGAACTTGCATACAAAGTTTCAGCTTCCAAACATGAATACTTTAGAAGATTTCGCTTATTACTGGATATCTCGAAATACATCTTCCCTTATTTTTGCCCTGAGGGCAAATTTCAAAATTCCGAAACCTTCGGCACAGACAACTTTTATAGTGTTAATTATACCCTTATTACAAGGTTTCTGCGATTTAAGGTGTAAGAGGAGTTCCAGCGGAATCGACTTTTTCTTTTTATGGACCCCCTAGAGGCCATGCCCTGAGGGGTCATACCAAAGTTCCGACACCCTCTGTGAAGTTGCTACATAATATATGAGTCGATTCCAGAGTTTCAACTTTCTAGCCCAAATTGCCTTGGAAATTATTGGATATCGCGAAAATTCGTTTTCGCCCATAATTTGACCCTAGGGCGTTTGACCTAAATTCCGAATCAACAGGGCGCTACGTCTGATCTAGTATGGTTCCGAGTTTCAAATTTGTATCTCTTATAGTTCCAGAGCTATCGGGGAGCATTACAAACACACGTACGTACATACTGACGGACTGCATTACATAATCACCCCGCTGTCGCTAAGTGGGGGATAATAAACAATAAAAGGATATGGAGTAAATGTACATGAGACATAGTCTCTACAAATAAATGGTAGAACCATGCAAAGGAACAACCTTTAATTATTGTTCTTCATCTTGAAGTCACCCAGTGAGCTCAAACCTTGGATCCGAATCTGATTGTATATTTGACCCCGAGTTAGAAGTAGTGTCATTGGAAAGCTGCACCTGCATATCCACTTCTAAAAAAAATGGGATTTCAACTGTGTTAAAGGCACTTTTTGTCAATATTTCTTCCCTCAAACTTAATAAAATTAAAGAAAAATCTAGATAGAGTTTACAATTTCCGGAACCTCCCTGGAACCGCCAATGTAGTAGTAGAGCGTGAGAAGTTAAGCAATATTATAAGTAGGTAGAGTATGAAATAATAAGACTCCAGAACTTTGGAAGCATGTATATGTTAGATCATGCAAGTTATAAGCAATAAGTGTAATGATTAGAACAAGGACCTAGACCAAAATGTAAAACTAGATTACATTCTATTAACAATGTATTTGATATTTAATGATATTTAATGAATTTGAATTTGATTTACTGTGAAGTGTGTGTTGTTGCAACGCATTCCATAATGAAAACAAATATTTCAGTTTTACAAAAGTGTCTAGGTCAGATTTTTTTTATATGGTCAGAGAAATTTAATCTAAGATAGACCTAACTTCAGACACAGTAGAAGAAAAACAAATCAAATTAGAGTTGTTTGCCTGTAGGATGATCGCTGTTACTTTTCGATGCTATGCAGAACACTTTTATGTTTTATGTCAAATTCTGTTAATGAAATATATTATATGTCATTCATATAATAAAAACAACAACGAAAAAATATATTTAATAAAAAAAAGAAAAAGGAAAAAGAAAAAAAACATGAAAATAACCCAATCAGGGTTTTCAGATTGCTATATTTTACTGTATTATTCCCCTTCCCATTCCACAAATAGTTTTCTCAACTCCAGGCATCTATCAATTTCATTAAAAAGCTGGTCAAAATGCCCCCTAGCCTAATCTTCGACATTCATATTTGATAGAGTGAACAATATTTTTTCTATTTTCTAGGCTGGGAGCAAGTCCCTGTGCTTGTCAAGAACAGTATGGGCATTTCTCAATGTACATTTACAAATATGTACAGTTTGTTTTATTGTTGCAATCCTCCTGTTTTTAAACGTGCTGGAGTTTACTGACACTCATAGATGAGTTTAACTCCGTACTGGAAGAGGAAATAAATGCACAAACAGTTGTTGACAAGCGGGGAAGATCATCAATGCCGAGGCCAATGTATTTCCCTCAACCAAGAAAAATAACTTTTGTGATATAGTTAAATTTGCATTTATGGTACTGTTATTCCCCGTCTTGGGGACCATGAGTAAGAGGGTCAGTACCAGTGCACAACATTTTAAGCTGACAAGGCAAATTATGCATGTTCGTAGAGTTTGTGTGAAATAATTTCACATTCCGTGTACCCAATGTCATGATTTATTAATGAGTGCAACATCACAATTTATGAAAAATTCGCCAAACCTTCCTCCTTATTTTCGGCTGCTTACGTACCAGCATCAACAAACTGGTTTCCCAACCTGTTCCCAAGCACTGTTTGTGTATCTTCGTAGGGGAAAATACAAAAAAGGAATCAAGAATAATACTCCAATGAGTGTGAATTGTTTATTAAGTCACCCAAACGAAGTTTGGTGACTTATTGTTTTTACTCTGTTTCTTACTACTTTATTATTATTCCTCATCTTCTAGCGCGAGTTTTGTCCACTCATTTTCTCAAAGATGGTTAGTCCAATCTCATTGAAACTTGGCACCATAGTAGATACCAGCCCCAAGATGTGCAAAAAGGTCTTGGAATTTCAAAAGTGACCACCGTCATTGGTCACTTTGAACTTTGATTTCAAACCTTATGATTGGAATATATCGAAAACCATAAAAGATAGCTGATACAATGAAATGGCATAAATGTTTATTAGGTCCTGACGGACGTTTGTTACATTTGGATCGAAACTCTATAATGAACCATTCATGAGTTATGCCCCTTGAAAATTTCATCATATCTTTAAACATGTTTTTCTCGAAAACGGTAAGAGATAGAAACTTGGAACATTTTCCATTCAACTTAGGTGATATGTGTTACATTTACAAATGCCAAGGTCAAAGGTAATTGGTCACTTTGAACTTTGACCTCAGACCATGTTATTGGATTATCTCACAAACCATAATAGATAACTGATTAAATGTAATGGGGAAAATGTGTGTCTTGTGTTACATTGGGTCCAAAATTATTGGACCAACTTTTTGGGGGGCCTATGGACCAAAAACCGACTTTTATGTCAGAATTTGGGTTTTTTGCTTATAGCTCAAATACCATTGAAGATACAAAAAGACATTCAACATACAAAATGTTCAGGAAGACATGACCTTCAAAATGGGGTCAGGTTCAAAGGTCAAGGTCACACCCCCATACTTTATTTCATGTTAAAGTATTAATAAATACACATATTAAGCTTGGAATGTTGGTTTCACAATGAATCAGCAATGAAAACATTACGACGCAACTTTCTGATGCAATGCAGGTTAATTTTTACCTGTGAATCAAAGAACTCATAGCACTGATAGACGAAAACATAATGAGCTTAAGAAACTAATTTTTACATGAGGAATATTTCAGAACAAAGTCTTACAATCATTGGTGGTAAATATACAGCATAGTATGCAATCTGGTTTTGGTGACTTGTGTTTGCATGCAAACATATTATCACTCGTTTTTATTTGATTTTTATAGAATTTTTTCAAACGTTTCCGTTTATTGTTGAATCAAAATATTACGATCAGTTGAGATTTCATTTCATCACGTGACAATTACTCTCAACCAAAAACGGTTGTAAATAATTATTTAAATATGATGGTATTTAAAAAGTAGATGCATCGGTTTATTTCCTAATATAGTAGTTGGTGTTTAAAATTTGATATTTACCTAAAACCTTCATATTTTCTAAATTCACGTTAACGTTTTGTTTTGACTTTTCAATAATAGGGACCAACACTCCTACCATAGGAGCGAGCTTTGCTCGCTTATTACTCTTTATTTAGGGGCCGACTTCTACCTGCCGTTGGATGTGGGGTTTCCTCACCGTTCACTGAAGATCTTAGGGTGCCTTTGAGTTGTTATAACTCCCCTCTGGACACATTCCCCGTTTCCCTTCTTTTTTCTATTTATTAATCTTGTTTTCTAGGCAATATTTCAAACGTTCAGCCAAAAGTACCCTTTTGCTTTGAAAAATGTATGAAAGGTTATCTTGATAATCTTAAAAAACTTCCAGCGAAAAATCTATTACCACTTTTCAAGGATAGCAACTGGAATAAATTTCAATGAAATATATGTTTATAAACTTTTGGGGACTCAAAATTACGTTGCACTGTGGCTTGTAAACATTTTCATTAAACTTAGAACACAGTCAGCAAAATGTATTAAATCAAATAACTTTATAACAACTTACTTTAAAGACACAAATGCACAAAAATTAAAATGACAAAGAAACGAAATCCTATTTTTGCTGTTGAATCTAATTGATAAATAGAGATAACACAGTCGGAACGACTATATTTGGTAGCACGGATAATCATTTAGTGGTTTCACTAAATACTGTTAACAGAAAAGCAAATTAAAGCTTATTTTCACACGATCCATACCAGTATTGACCTTAATCAAGATACGTTTACGCTTGATAAATAATGAGAATAATATGTCTTCATTCATTTCATTCCTGTCAAATACATAAACTTTTCGTCAAACGTCTGTGAGGTTGAACAACTAAATCTGAGGGAATTATTGATACTCTTTGGCCAGGCGACAATCTTATAAAACAATATCTGGCATCCCTTTAGTTTTAGTTAATGCATTAATTACTTAAAGATAATCTATCATTTCTATCTGTTGATCATATGTATTCATGGCGAAAATGTTTCGTACTTCTACATCAAATATTGCTGAACTGATGAAGGTATCAGTCTCCTTAAATACCAAATCAACTTGACAAGAGAAAGTATGGGTCGTCATTTATTTAATCTTAATTTAAACTAGAGTTACTATGGCCTATTTGGCCACACATACCCTCCGCTCCCTCCTCTTCCTGAATTTTTTTTTCAATATCTGGAAACAGGAATTATTGGAAAACAAAATACATAGTGCACATCTACAATATGTAATTAAGATCCTGCATAAGTTTCAGTGGTTTCGGAGGGGTAGTGGATACCAGGTGGTTACCATATGGTTTATATTGAGCTAAAATGACAAAGTCCAAAACATGTAAAAAATCTGGAAAAAAAAGAATTATTGATAAACAAAATGCATAGTGCACATCTACAATATGTTATTACGCTCCTGCATAAGTTTCATGAAATTCCAATCAGTGGTTTAGGAAGAGTAGTGGATAACAGCTCTTTGCTACAGAAAGACGGACGGACGGAAGGACGGACGGACATCATGAACACTATATACCTCCCACAAAGCGAGGATATAATTATTTTATTTGATATGGGAAAGTTGCCAAGGCAATTGTTATCCTGCATGTTCAGACCGAAGCTTAAGGATGTCCGCTGGTCTATTTTAAAATGACAAGGATTTCAAATAATTGATTTTTTTTCTAGAAAATTGAAAAAGAAGTTATTTAAGCGAATAAAAAATTGATAGGTTACCGTTGCTGTTTTTGAGATAGAAGTGTTTCAAAAAATGACGGGAAACTGAACTCCTCTGAATTCTTCATAGGCTTTACATAAGCAATGTTTATTCATTAATGAGTGTGACAAAATAACTACAACTGATTACAATTTCGTCAGAATGTCTAGAAATGTATAAAATGAAATTATGCGAAGAAACTGCGGGTCACAGGAAAAGAAAAACTAGAAGTTCAAAAATCTAACAGGAATACAAAACATGACCAGCGAACATGTGAATGCTGGTTTCCAAGCTCTCACGCTAGTACTTGGGATCATACCTCTTCAATATTCGGTATTGTTATTATTTTGATCATATGATTATTAAGTTTATCATAAGTTTCGGACCCTTTTTTGTCTTAACACTAATAGACTATGTAGATTTTCTTAAGTTTAATACTTGCTCGGTATATACATTACTTGTACCAGGAAGTTGCAGCATAATTATACTAAAATGTATAACGTCATAAAACGTCACAATCAACAGACTTCGTAATTTGGCCAGAACAATTGTATCGTAAATTCTCAGTGTCACGTGATAAGATTTACAGACCATACCTAAGGGTCAGACAGAAAAATCTCAAACACCCAAGGGTAAGATTTCAAGTACTCGGACGAAGCTTGCTGAGACGTTAGAAATCTTACTCGAGGGTGTCTGATTTTTTTTGTCTGATCTCTCACTGGTGTTTGGTTATATTTCTCCCCCTGAACATCCAAAAAACCAAACAAATCGCCGTCGAAACGCCATTGTTGACATAAGTGAATTACTTCCCTTTTCATATAGCATGGAGCACGAGTCTGAGTAGGGGGTTATTTTACTGCTGACGACTTAGGCATTTATGATGTGTTTTAATTCAAATTCTGCCATTCTTGAGAAGTAAATATACTATTTAATAGTACTTTTAATTAAATACTTTTCGATTCATGTGGTCTAAGCTGTATATATTGTTTTGAGATTAAAACTGGCGGGAATATATGCACCCTGTGTAAGACACAAAAAAAATCTTGCACAGCGAAATCAATGGATTCCCTTGTCCGAGAAAAACCGATGTTTATTTGAGGCCTTTTACTGAAATATTTTCTTATTTCATTTACTTCTTAAAAAGTCTTGGATGTCCTGTATTTTGATTTCTAATTGCTTTGTATTTCATTAACCTGGGAACACAATTCAAAACTTACCGCTTTTTACTCACTTAGTTCCACAAACAGTTTTTATCACAATTTACCTCAATATATAACGTTACGAATATCCCAACGACAAAGTCGAAACGACAAATCGAAATTAAAAAATCCGGGTAAATAGCAAAATACGAAAGTTACCGTTAATTTATTTTCTGCATATGCGCATTTCTACAACTTATGTCTCATCAGTGCAGATCAAACATTAGCAACAAAAATGAAGAAAACATGATAAACAATAACAAAACAAAGAAATATGCAAAAGAGATATGATGTTAACAGTTAATAGGGATGTTATTTAAACAATAACATTATCTGAATACTCGAGGGCGTCAATCGTAGATTTGCAGATTACAGGTCACACGTAGCGGAACCTGTAAACGGATACTTTGACCATCAAATCAAGATAAAAATGACCAAACAAGATCATAACATATCTGCTAGTGATCGTCAGCTGATACAAGATGACCGCCAAAGGGGGGGAGGAGCAAAGATAAACATTGTACCAGATGGATTTTCACTGGACCAATTGCAGCCAAAATTGGTCAAAATATTCCTTGGATGTTCCAATTTCAAAATAGTATCTATCTTGTCAGCATGCAACGGGGAACATAAATTAATATTTGATCTTACTTAGGCATTCAAAGATCTTCTACTCTGAAACTACTCTGCCGAGTTGCCAAAATCGAAAACAATAGTCCTTGGCTGGTCCCCATTTGAGATATTATCCGGCAGATTCTCATCATATCAAAGATGATCATCAACTTAACTCGATCACAATAGTCATTGGAGTCAATTGGATGGCCCTTTAAAAATTGAAGTTGGGTCCTAATGATACACTGAGGCTCATGAAAGTTTTATGTTGTGATATTGTGGAAAGATGGCATGCTGTCGTGATAAATCGAGTAAAGGTCTTGAGTGGTGGAGTAAAAGTCGGATACAGGTCTGGAAAAATCGGATTATGGTCGGGAAGATCTTGTATAGAAAAAAGAAAAGAATCTAACGATCGATTACTTATCGAGTTGGTATGGAACCGACTTGGCATAAATCGAGAAGCGAATGAGTTCAAGTTGGGTAGAAATCGGCATTATCGGCTGAAATTTTGAAACTAGATTAAGACAGATCCCTTTTCGACCTCTCCACCAGTTAGTAAGATCGCCCCGATTTGGTAAGTAGACCGAACAAGATCAGTTTCCCGATCGATGAATATTCATATTCATAGATCGAGTTCGATCGAGTTGATTTGATCGGCAGTGTAAACCTACAATTAGGAACCAGACTAAACAGGGAACCTACTTTGTCCCAGGTGTGTTGATGGTGGAATTGATGCTCAGTTTTTACCAATCAAAACCTTCGATAAATGTTGCATTATAATACTTGTTACTGTTTAGTTCTTACTTAAGTGAATTCGTGAGAAACATTGAGATCAACATATGTTGTTTCATAATGGGTCTATATTTGCCATTTTGACAATTCTGTTCGGTAATTTTGTTATTACCCCCATTCATAATTTACTGTTTTTTTTTTTTTTTTTTTTTTTTTTTTTTTTGGGTCGTAATGAAAACAATATTTATTTTTTTTTAGAATACATTGCAACCAGTTGGCATAAAATAAAGATGGAAAACTAGTTCATCCCTTTTGTATGATATTAGTATCCCTCAATAGCCACAAACTTGATAGAAATTATTGTAACTCGAATTTGAAACCAAGGAAGGTTCTTTCATAAATAGATTTTAACTTAATGAAATGCTACTTCAAATTTCATGCAAATGAGCAGTAGAACACGAAAAAATAATAACAGAGCTCAGTATGAAATACAATTTCATAAAGTTTGCTCTGAAACAGTGTTCTGAGAATGCTTTGATAGAAAACAATTCTTATCAAGTTTAACAAAATACACCCCACATACTTTTCAAACAACGGCAGTAGAATACCGACGGAACAAAGGAGTGAAATTCACAAAAATCGAAGTCCAAAGACAGGGCAAAAACGATAACACAGAAAACAATGACGCTAGAATCAAAAACAACGACGCAAGACAGACACAAAGCACAGAAACAGAAATCACAACATTCAGAACAAAGGCACTCAGTGTGAACTCCAGTGAAACTGAGAGTGACATCAGGTGCTCCGGAAGGGTAAGCATGTCCTGCTCTGTTAATAGCACCCGTCACACTGTGAGTGATTCAATCCGGGGAAATGTCAAAGTCGGTAGTCAAATCCGGGAAGACGTGAATCTAGCTGAAAATGTCCACTTTCATTTTGGGATACTGACACGTCATATCTTTCAATGATGCTATGGTGACGGCCATAATGTTGCAACTAGTGTTGCATGAAAAGTGCCTAAAAATGTTGTTTTAATTTACATTTTTGTACTCGGTATAAAAAAGATACACGTCTATGAAAAATATATAGCTGCTTTGTCTTTTGATCGTGATTTATCATTGAATGTTCCAGTTTCATTAAAACATGTTGGCTATACAATTACAAGTGTTGTGATATTTTGTTTGAGCGTAAATCTATACATCTGATTACTAGAGGATTTGTAACTGTTTAAATATAAGCATAAACGACGAAGCCATGTTTTTCATTTACTTAATATTCACACAATGTCTCAGTTTGTTATTTAGAGATTATATTTTTTAATGGAAAGCTGCTTTCGTAACGTAAGGAGCTGATTTCCATAACACATTAACAAGTCTGGTAAATAACAGGCTTCCGGCTGACAATAATATACTTCTGAAGTAATTATCAATTATTTTAATAAGACTTCTCATTAAAATTTATTTATAAACGACGACATTCATTTGCTTGAGGCTCTAAATACGATTTTCTATTTATTTTCAAAGATTGCATTTTTAATGTCTTCTCTACACAAAGTGAAGGTTATAAATTTCAGAAATTTTGTCCTTTCCTGGGTGAATCGAGAGTAAAAGACTTGATTTTTATCACAAGTTTATAATAACATCTCGCAACACGATTACGATACTTATTTACGTTTATGTTGTTTGAAAGATTTTGAATCAGATAACTGTCATCTCTGTTATAGATCTGTATAACCCCAATTTTTTTCACCTTTCTATCATATGGAACGAGATACATCCTATGTCAATTGAAAACTGTTGACATAATCTTTCAGTCTTTGCCTTTGTCTGTAGTACATTTCAGAAACTTGTAAATTGTGCATTTTGTTCGCCAAAATTTTATAAACATTCGAGTCTTTTTTTTATTCCAGGGTTCCTTATCTTATTTTCTTCTAAGAATATATGTATATTGATGTTTAATAAGCAATTAAAATGATAATTATAGGGAAAGAATGTCGGGGATTTCTGGGATATAAAGTCTGAATCAAGAAAATGCATACATGTAATGCTGTATTTGTCTTCAAGTAAAAATTAAAGAAAATTAACTTCAATTGTTTACCATAAATTACCATGTCTGTATCGAGTTTTTGTATCATTTGTTTGACCATAGGTGTATAATTTTCTAAATAAATGGTAAATGAAAGGATATAGAGTAAATGCACATGAGACAAAGTCTCTACAAATACCTGGTAAAACAAGCAAAGGAACAACGCTTTTATTGTTGTTCTTCATCTTGAAGTCACCATGAGGCCTTCAACAATNAGCTTTGCTCATACCTCATAGTAAGTTCACGTTTGAGCGGAATTATTTGCTAATTGTCGAAGAACGCTACTTCTCATGGATGCTGGATTGTCAAATAAATAAAACATTATGTATTGCCAACATCAATTTCTGCATTCATGAACATAGTTATGTGAGTATTAGCAAAATTTAAGAGTATGGCATTCTTATCTCTTTACAAATAGATTAGCGGTCCATAATCTAATTTAAAAAATAAATGCAGGAATCATATTTTGATTTAAAAAAAATAACGAGAGCACCATAATTTTATAGTCTTATAACCATACCACTTATTTAAGAAAACTGTTGTGTATTTTTTTAAAATTAAAAAGTATCTCGCTCATGCATAACTCTGTCCTTAGCTGAATTTTGACTTTTCTATTTAGATCATTTTGTTTATTTGTTCTCTATTAGGTTTTACACATTTTTTCGGTTGATGGACTTCCAAAGGGTTTGCGTTGATCTGCACTGATGAGACATAAGTTGTCGAAATGCACATATGCAGAAAATAAATCATCAGCTATTTCGGTATTTTTCTAAGTATGAAAGATCACCAATCTTGATTAAGTTTGTCGCCATTAATTATATGTTGACTTCTATTCTCAAATTGATTTTTTTATGTTTTGGGAAGTATTGCAAATTAGTATTGCAAAAAGTTTAAGGTACATTTTGGTGTGAAATCAAATAAGACGTATGTAAACTTTCAATATTTTTGAAAAGACATATATCGACGAGCTCTAATATTCTTTGCAATAACTGGAAAAAAATGTATCGAAAGAATATATAAATCTACTCATGACTATCATTTCATATCAAAAGTGACATAGGACATACAAGTAACATTTATTTCTTTAACATCTAAAGTCCTATCATGTTGTTCTTCATGTTTATCTTTTTATTAAATAACAAAATACAGAAGAACTTGTGAATTTTGTTTCTGCATATGGCCGTTTCGACCAATTTTGTCTCACTACTTCAGATCAAACCGAAACATTTCGAAATCACTTAGCCGAAATATATGTTAAAACTGATAGAGAACAAATTACCAAAATGAGATAAACAGAAAAGCCAATTTCGGCTTAGGATAGAGATACTCCTTGAACAAGATTTTCGAAATAGATATTACAAGTGTACGTTTAGAGAATGTTTTGTAAAAGTCAAATTACGAAGAACGGATTATGTGAGGTAAACGTACAAGGGGACAAAGATTCACAATCATGCATACCTAAAAATACAATCATCTACAAATGTACCTTGTCCTTGTGTGTCCTGATTATGTAGTACTTACCCCGTATAAAATCCACAGCTTGTTCTAGTCCGTAGATATCCCTGTCACAATCATCTTTGGCTAAAACACCAATTTGAAAGCCAGGTAGAAAATCTCCTTCATTAATTTTATCTAATGTGTACATCATACATTCTAAGGCTTGAATTCCCCCTTGGGGCATAATAGGTCCGCAGATTTTGTCCTCACTCCTTTCATGAACCATGTGCAAAGCTCCAAGTATAATATCACCTGAAATTTTAGCGTCAAGAGTGTGGTATGGCCATGTGTAATTGCCATATTTTCCGACAATAAGGACACCTGTATCTTTGTGTAGCGAAGCGAAAACAACGGTTGAAATTAAGATAATAAAATAATCAACATATCTGCTCATAGTGCTGGTAGAGTAATGAACGTACTGTAATTGAAGGAATCCATACCCCACAGCCACTGATTATCCAATAGTAAAACTGTAATCAAAGAAAAGCACTACGTGTCAATATCCGAACAATTAATATCAGCCTCGTCACATTTTGTCAAATTAATATATAAGAGCCTTGAGAGAGAGCGTTGCGATCGGAAAACAGCTAAAGATGCATTATATCTCTTCTTCTCCTTTGATGTTTTATGACTTTTTGTATGTTTTGCAAAAGAATGTCATTCTGATAAAGAGACAAACTATAGAATGTAATTGAATATGATACTTTGTGCACGATTATAAAACCAGTATTTGTAGGAGCCACTTCAAATGACTTCTCTAACATTAATTCAAAATAAAAAAAACAGCGGAAAAAAGAAATCAAATTATTGAAATCAATTCCAAAGATATATAACATAAAATCTCCCTTGTATAACAGATGTCCATGTCTTTGCCACGGAAAAATGCAGCGCAGAAGTTGTGACTTTTAGTGTTCGTTTTTTTCTGATCCTCTTTGTTTTACAACGTGCGAAGAAGGCTAAATTTTAAAATGATTTTCCAGTCTAGTCTTTAAAAGTTCTTTCACTTTTTATCCATCAATACCTTAAATACTACTTAAACGTTAATCCTTGTTTGGTGCAGATGTATCAAATGTGGTTTTATACACTCTGTGGCTGAGCCTGAAACAGCTAATTATGTCTGTCACTAGTCAGGAACCTTGATGATTGGTAGTTTGTATATTGTTTTTATCTTAAAAAAAACTCAATATTATTCTAAGCCATCTACGGTACGGAGCTGCATTTTTTCACTTGATTTGAACAAAGTTCATAATGAATACCATCAATATAGCTTACAGAATTGGAGATAAAGGAAACAACAGAAACCACTAGTCTTCAACTTTTTTGGACTGACGAAACTGGTCATCTCAGATGAAAAATTTATGACAATACGGACAACATTAATTTCAAAATTACTAATTTTTAATATTGAAACTTTTACAATTGATTCGCTTTGTGCGGGCTAGCATGAAATATGCGGCATTCTCCTAAGGCCCTTATGGAATAATTTGAACTTTGATTCACAATACATTTTTTTGGCTTAGTTCTTGGATGGACATTTCTTTTCACTGTCTGTGGTCTTTCAATATCAATTGCTGTTGAGTTGCTACCGGACACTACTACAATGGTAGGTGAAGTCTGGCGTGCTATAAAACGGGATTAATCCATCATTTCTTCTGAAATGTTTATACGAAGTGTAGACCATTGCGGTTTGCATTTTTTTCTAGTGATTTTGCACCAGCTTTGTTTAAATTCATTGTGTATTTTACAACTTGGATATTTTTGTATTTTGTCTTAATTTCCTTTAGATTTCGGCTCTAGACAATTCTGTTATTTTGTTATTATCATCATTTATTACATACTTAGTAAAAATAAAAGCGGTTATGTTTGATCAATATGACCGGAAGTAAACTGTCCATATTTTCACACCCCGGGAAAATAATAGGTTATTTTATGCTCCTCGTGCATCTCAGACAAAAGAAACGACTTCCGGTCCATATTGGCCTGGGCAAATAAACGACTTCCGGTCCATATTGGCCTGGCATTTCTAAACGTCGGAAGTATGTAATAAAAAGTTTAATACATGTGCATATTGGCCTGATTATCATCCCTCGACTTCGTCTCGGGCCAATATGGGTGTCTCGGGATGATAACCAGGCCAATATGAAAATTCCCATGTATTAATCTGTATTTAATATAGTAACAAAAAAATAAACAGATTCCTAAACATGTAATTGTTTGAGGCTGTTTACGTTCTATCCATCTTCACATTATCTTTCCTCTGCTTATACTCATCCTTTTATTTGTCACCCCTTTACTTCTCATTTCTACTTATTAATACCTTGTTTTTAAAATACCACATAATAATGCATCGATTTTTCATTTTATACATACAATTTAGATAGGTGAAATTTTATATTTGTATAAATGTTATAAATGGAAAAGAATTAAAAATTGAGATTCAGTTTTGTTTATCATTTACAAGTAACCGGGGTTCAAACTGACAGAAGCGTTTGCAAGTTGTAAGGTTGAACTAGTACCCAAATTTCTTTATTAGTGTTAACAAAGAATAACAAGAGAAGGAAGCAGTTGGAAACGACAGCTTACCATAACAACAACAGAAGGAACAGATAATCACAACAACAAGAGAAGTAACAGATAATCACAACAACAAGAGCAAGAGAAAGAACAGATACTCACAACAACAAGAGAAGGAACAGATAATCACAACAACAAGAGAGGGAACAGATAATCACAACAACAAGAGAGGGAACAGATAATCACAACAACAAGAGAAGGAACAGATAATCACAACAACAAGACAAGGAAAAGATAATCACAACAAGACAAGGAACAGATAATCACAACAACAAGACAAGGAACAGATAATCACGACAACAAGAGAAGGAACAGATTATCACAAAAACAAGAGAAGGACCAGATAATCACAACAACAAGAGAAGGAACAGCTAATCACAACAACAAGAGAAGGATGCAGTTGGAAACGACAGCTAATCACTCGTCTGATTGTTGCCTGTTGCTGTTTTTTATACTATTAGTACAAAGTTGTACTATTCAAAACAAATTTGCGATAGTTGTTTCATGCATGAAATGTAGATTAAGGGAGTATGAGCGTCAGATTTCAGAAGCATTCGATATCCACGGGTTTTATTCATTCAAACAGTGTTGATTTTTTTTTTTTTTTTTTTTTTTTTTTTTTTTTTTTTTTTTTTTTTTTTGCACATGGATCATATTTTCTTCGTCATAGGTCACTTTAAAATGCATAAAATAGACAGTGTATAAAATTTAATCAACCTCTTATTATGTTTACATATATTTAAAGGCCTATAAACATCTTATGCAAATTGAAGGAAAACTCTAGAGACAGCTGTTTCCCGCCAAATTTTTGACGTCTTATATCTCAAAAATTCTTACATGGATTTTCAATTTTTTTTGCTCAAGTTGTTCCATCTGCAGTTCTCTTCAAATCAAAAAGTCCGGCTGTCCCGAGTTCCTATCGTTGTTTATGTTTGTCTTTTGTATTTTTATTGTGGGTTTTTTTCTTGTGCAGTTCCTATTTACTTTCTGGCATGTGGCTCTGTTTTTCGGCCATTGTAGGTGTTTCCTGTTATCTTTTTTATTCCATGAAATGAATGTCAAATAACTTTTCTAGAGCTTCGTAACTTTCAAAACGTATCTACAGAAAAATATTATTCCTCTACGAGGTGTAGTATCCCAGATCTGGGCTCTTACAAAAAATTAAACCTAAGTCACTCATGCATAAAATGTAGGTCAAATTGACTTATTTTTTTCTGTAGGTTCGTAGCTTTACAAGACGCGTCTACAGAGAAGACATGTTTCCTCTAAGAATTGTAGCATCTGTGATCTAGAATCTTACAAAGTCTTTACTCTGAGTCACACATGCATGACATATAGGTCAAAGTGACCTTAATTTTGTCTGCAGCTTCAAAACTTTACAAGAGGCTTCTACAGACAAAACATCGTTCCTTAATAAGCTGTAGTATCACAGATGTGGACTCTTACAAAAACTTGAACCTAAGTCATTCATGCATGAAATGTAGGTCAAATCTTCCTATTTATATCAATCTTAAGTTCTTTTCAAGATGTATCATGAACAAAACCTTGCTCATCTATGACTTGTTACTCAAACGATACTTGACCTTAAGGGTGAACCGACGGACAAGCGGGCAAAAGGGCAAACGGACGAACCTACAGAACACTAATATATCCCTTCCCAACGAGGGCGAGGAATAAATACTACTAAAGTGAGAAAATAATACAATGTAATAGGGGCACTACAAGTTTTAATGATTATTTGTGGTATACTTTCCTAGATAAGCAATATTTTAAACTAATGATTTTGCCCGAAAAAGGCAAATTGCATATTCCAATAATGTCTATCATCTCCTGAAGTTTTTTTTCAAATTAAACTGGTAAAATTCATTAATTTGTATCTTATGGGCAATGGGAATAAAAACTTTTGTGATGATATTCCTTCTTCGATTTAATCAGTAAAGCGTTTAAGTACTTTTTTCATTTAATGTTATTAATTCGTCTATGTGAGGTCTGCATGTCTTCCCTTCAGTATTAAAATCCAATTTGCTACCTCGTTTATCTCAATAATGTTCAATTGCATGTTGTCTTGCAGCAATTTCTATTTAATATTCAGGATCTACTGCGTGTAAATTAAAAGTAAATTGTTCTAAACAAACAAAATCTTTTTTTGTCTCGAATGCGCTAGAATTACATCTTTGAATGTTAAGTATTAACAGTTTCTTCTATCAGCTGAATTACTGTACATCTAGGATTCTTCATATTGACGTCTTTATAGTGTGCAAATACATGTAACATTTGCAAAACCAAAACCTTTTTTTTTCTTTTTAATGACTGGTGGAGATGTTCAAGCATAAAGACTTGTTTTTCAGACAATGTTTTACAGCCAGCAATTCTGATGCTCACATGTTTTTTTTAATGTTGTCTTTGTTTCTATATTAGGTCGATTTCAGAATATGCTCAAATGTTGTCGAAATTCGTTCAAGGTGGTCTCTGGCCCGATTACTTATAAAAATAAAATTAATATATACCACACTTGTATGTTTTCTGACTTATTAGTGTTCGAACGTGACTGTGAATAGCCTTTTGTGTCCATTTAAGCTATTTTACATTGTTTTAGAAGATATTACTACTCAAAGGACACCGAGAACCAAAACCAATCTTTTGTTGCGAACGTATAAACAACGGCAGTAGAATACTGAAGGAACAAAGTTGTGAAATTCACAAAAATCGAAGTCCAAAGACAGGGCAAAAACGAGAACACAGAAAACAATGACGTTAGACACAAAAACAATGACGCCAGACAGACACAAAGCACAGAACCAGAAACCACAACATTCAGAACAAAGGCACTCACAGTGTGAACTCCAGTGAAACTGAGAGTGACATCAGGTGCTCCGGAAGGGTCAGCATGTCCTGCTCTGTTAACAGCACCCGTCACACTGTGAGTGATTCAATCCGGGAAAATGTCAAAGTCGGTAGTCAAATCCGGGAAGACGTGAATCTAGCTGAAAACGTCCACTTTCATTTGGGATACTGACACGTCATATCTTTCAATGATGCTATGGTGACGGCCATAGAATTTCTTGAGGGATGAAATTAACAAAGGTTGAACGAAACCCTGACTAAGCAGCTTTTTGGACAGTGCTTTTGCTCTGTTCAAAAAATAACTGTACAAATCACTGTATCACTGTACATTAGCCCTACAAAAAATTTCAAAGTTCAGAGACTGAATTTGTTATGTATGAAAACGAATTTTAAATAATTCTGATCTGACAGCGTGTACAACAGATGACCCGGTGAAACAGTTTCGAGAAGATTTAATGCATTTGCAAAATAAGAAAGCTGAAGGAAATAAATTCACGGGAAAATGGCCATAACCCTTTGTCAACTTTTCAGTTGAGGTCGACTTTTACACTTTTGCCAAAAAAAAACTGAGCCTTAAAATACTTGGATTTCGATATTAGTTTCTTTGTTGTCTGTATAATTTTAACATTGTCTCTATGCAATTTATGTGTAGAGAAAATTATCCTCAGTAACCGATTTGTAAAACAAAATGTCAATCGTCAGAAATATTTAGGGTTGCTTTTATCGTTAATGTTTAACTACTAGCTCCTACAAAAAATGTTATCTGTTCAAATGTTAAAAGCTATGGCAGGCTGGCATTCTCAACACACGAAAACGATAACCCAATGTTCCTAGATACAATTTTGGAAACAGTAAGAATGTTTTGTCATTCTGTGCCGTGCCAGTGTATTTTTTCACAAGAAAATATTGGAAATTTATTCCATCTACTCTAAACTTTTTGAAAGGTCATCCTTTTCACAAAAAATGTCTTATATTTGTTCTTGTTATTTGCTTTCTTATCAGTTTTTAAACGTATTTTGGTTTATGGACTTCCAAATGTTTAATCTGCACTGAAGAGACATAAGTTGTCGAAATGCCCTATGCAGAAACTACATTTTACAGTAAAGTTAGTGAGAACCGAACCGTCAACCGTAACTTCGGTATTGTGTTATTTGTTACCACTTGGCCGATGCCTCTGCTGGTGGACTGTTAGTTCCCGAGGGTACTCACCGACCCAGTAGTCCGTACTTCGGTGCTGACCCGAAAGCCGATTTTATTTTAAAAACTTGCAATATCTAAATTCTTACAAAATTTTGTTTAAAACTAAGGAGTATATCCCTCATGCATAGCTCTGTCCTTTTTGGCTTTACTATTTAGATCTATTTTGGTTATTTGTTCTCTTATCAGTTTTTAAACGTATTTCGGTTTAGGACTTCCAAATGTTTTGATTTAATCTGCACTGAAGAGACATAAGTTGTCGAAATGTGCATATGCAGAAACTACATTTACAGTAACTTCGGGTTTTGTGTGTGTGTGTGTGTGTGTGTGTGTGTGTGTGTGTTTTATTTATACATATATTCAAATGTAATGTAACATGTTTAGAACATACACTTTTTTAAAAATGTAATTTTAGAGTACATTAAAGAAAAATCAAAAGACTCGCGGAACTCGAATAAGTCGGTACACCTAGTCAATATCTTAAGTGGTGTTCAAAAGGGGAAGGAATTTTTTTTTTTTTTTTTTTGGAAATGAAGACTTGACATAAGGACGAACAAAGAACAAATATTAAACCAATTATCATTAAAGTTCACTTCCTCCTTTGACGTATAAGTTTACAAGCTAAGAGCTGCAGTAATCAAAATTACATTTCGATATGTACGAATCTGTAGGTTTTCAATGACGACCAAGTTTTACGTCACACTCAAGTGGAATAAAATTAATACTATTTTTCATCCCTAGAAACGTTTTTGTTGGAAATGCTATTACTTATCCAATAAATGTGACACCACAAATAAGGAGAACCGCCGCAATAATCAGAATGAATTCTGCTTAACTGAATATTAAATAAATCATTTGATCATTTTCATTTGTGCTGTTTTATTACGTTCTTACGGACATTATATATGGCAACTGTTAAAGCCTAGTCAATGTAGTAAGAATTTCGATAAATGAATTTCCCGATTGTTTTCATTTTCATTGTTTATGTACATAGACAATGAAGGCAAGCCAACGTGTTTCTGGAGTTTGACGGTTCTTTTACTAATCATATTAACTGATACTCTAGTATACAATGTAAAAATTATACGGACAACAGATATGTCTATTCGTATAACACATACCGAAATCTATGGTTTTCATTTTTGCAAAAAATACAAATAAATGAAAAAAACGTCTTAAATCCACCAAAACAAGTTGACAAATTTCAATTTACAAAACACAAGACAGCAAGAATCACAAACAATTGCACATAGTACAAATAAATGTTATCAAAATAATTACATAAACGGTTATGTTAGGGAAAAAAAACATAATTTTTACTTTATGTTTTTGAGTAACAAGTAATATATATGTCCCGTTTTCCGACATTAAGCAATGAATTCCGCGCAAGCCGGTGCTAGGGGTCGTTTTGAATTTTCGTAGTTTATAAGCAAAGCTCATCGTTGAAGGCCTTGTGGTGGCTTCAAGATGAAGAACAACAAAAAAGTGTTGTAACTTTGCTTGGTTTATCATGTATTTGTAGAGACTCTGTGCATTTACTCCATATCCTTTCATTGTTTTTTTAAGACTGGAGTTCGTCTCTCCTACTAAGAAGATTCCCCGTGCGAGAGATGTATGCTCTCTCTATATATTTCAGTTATGGCGCACGTGTTCTTGAGAGAATTTTTCACATGGATACAGTTTCATACTTTAAATTTCGGCATTTATTTATTTTTTTTTGTAATTTCGAAATGTTATTCTGACAATCTGTTTGTTTCATTATGCCAACTAATTTTTCTTACATTTGAGTCGATGAGTGCCATTTGGTTGTTCATATGTGTTTTATATTTCTCAATTTGTTTTTTGACCAAGAACGATTGATAGTGCTGTAAGAACATTATGCCAGTTGATTTTATTTTTGATGATGAACCCGCTGCCACAAGTACTAAAAACATGAATGTAGCTTTGTTCGACATTTAGCGATGAGGGGCCGTCTTAAACTTAAAAGGTATGAACAAAGCTTATTGTTAATGGCATCGTGTGGACATCAAGATGAAGAACATCGATAAAAGCGTTGTTCCATTGCTTTGTTTTACCAAGTATTTATAGAGAATTTGTCTAAATGTGCAATTACTCCATATCCTTTCATTTGTGGAGATACACATAAACAAATTTTAAAAAACTGAACTTCTGATTTTTGCAATGCTTTAATATATTGTCATTTGCACGGAAGAATGAACAAACACAAAACAGTTCACTTGCACGAATACAGAGATAAGTTCTTCATGCTAGTTCTTCATGGACAAGAAACAGGTAAAAAATCAATAAAGACAAAAAACTATTAACAAAACACTTAAACAACCAAAAAAGCATCTTCCTCATTTTTCAAGTTACATTTGTATTTGCTAGTTCTAAAAGAGTATGAGTACCTTTCTTGATATTTTAAGACATTTAAAGTTGAAGTTACACCTACAATGTTTTAGGTCAAAAATCCAGTAGATCCTTTTCTTTTAATTCGAAGGCCATAGAAGTTATCATGAAATACCGATTGAGCAGACAGTTTTAGGTGTTTTGGGAAAAATACTGTCGATCCCTGGTTTTCTAAACACACGTACTGAATATAGTAGAATAATGAATAAATTCACCTTTCATCATTTTTGCTTGAGTATTCGTTTGCCTATGTAATATATATCATCTAGTTTCAGTACTATCTTATTAAACCACTTAGTGACTTGCAACACATTATTCCGATAGTAAGTACTGTTATAGTGTGTGCTCTGTTATCCTGTGGACGTAGAATATTCTGTTTATTGGAATTAAGGAGTAACAGTGTAGAAAAAATACATGACTGTCGTATTTGGTTGAAGAGTTTTCTAATTTACAATAGTGGCTACTGCAAATGGAATTTCCTATCTCGGGAATAAATCTGTCATTTAATTTACTTATCTCCCTTCGTTTTAGACAACTGTAAATGGGATCATTACGCTGTCATATTCTAAGTTTTAAAGATTTACTGTCAACCATGGAATAATATACCAAGACTGAACAAATACTGATCATCTGATAAGGATGTGTTATCTTTTTTTGGAAAATGACTCTGTAATAATCTTACACAAAAAATAGTCCGATATAGTCACACTTTAGCTTTCAGAACGAAGATATAAAAAAGTATCAAGTTATGTTACACAACAAAAATGTACATATTTTGGTTTATGTTTATAGCTTTAAAAAAAGATTTTTAGTGTGAAAAGCGTATTCCTTAGATGCTTTTGTACTGATCATTTGGATTGTTTTGTACTTATAAGTTTGTGATCATTTAGTAATAATTGGAGCGGCATTATAACAGGAAAACAGGTCAAAGGTTTAATTTACAGACTACCAATTAACGATATGTCGACACTTTAGCATCGAAGCAGCGAATATTTCGAAATAATAGCAAATAAAGCACAATCTGTGAGAAATGTGATAAAGTGTTTTAAATTTTTAAACATATTTCAATGAAATTCCGAATAAAAATAGCACAATAAAAATGAAAGATAAATTGTTTAACTACCAGATTGAAACTTATTTTAAAATTTCAATATGCAAACTGCATAAAAATGAAAAAAGGATTTATAACTATAAAAAAATTCCTACAAAAATCGCATTCTACTTTTGATTTAAGTGAAACCCTGAAAACATTGTTTTAGAAAAAAGTACTTGTTGAAGGCCTCATGGTGTTTGTAAGTGAAGAACAACGATAAAAGCGTTGTTCCATTGCTTCATTTCACCATGTTTTTGTAGAGACTTTGTACTACGTGCATTAACTCCATATCCTTTCATTGTTTATCAAAGATATTTCTAAACTAGGTCCATGAGTATCGTTCAATTTTGAAAATTTTAAGGTCGAATTTTTGACAATTACAATAATACTCCCATTGTTCATTTAAGAAATAATTCATGGCAGGTATATGGTTATTGGAAATTTAACCATGGGCTGGGCCTTTATATTCGAATTTAACCCAGAGCGTTACCGAGGGGTTAAATTTACGAATAAAAAGGCCCAGAACATGATGAATTATTTCGATTCTGATATGACAGAAAATAAAATTTTCCATTCTGAAGCGGCATAAGAGAAGGCGGGTTTCCCGCTTCCATTGCTTTCTATGTCTATGACGTCACAATACACAATCTGACGTTTTCGAACACATGCAAGTTCAAAATTCAAATCGAAAGCAAAATAAAACACATTTACGTGTCTTAAAGGAATGATTTAGTTAAAAATTGTTCTTCAATGTTACACACTCTAAAGGAAATTTGGTGACATTTTATGATGGTAAATATGACAAAGGCACAATCTGGAATGCCAGTGAAGGATTTTTATTGTTGTTCTTCGTCTTGAAGTCATCATGAGGCCTTCAACAATAACCTTTGCTTATATTTAATAAGTTCAAGATAGCCCTAGCACCGAACGGCATCATTGCTAAATGTCGAACAACGCCACACCCATGTTGTTCTAACCCATTGATGTGGGATCCTCAACAAATATATAATTAACTTGCAAAGTCTTCTTAAGGATGTATTCTGGTCATGCTTCGGTCTCGTTGAAATCTCGTTTGTGAATAACTTAAAAATCATTCATATGCTATGTACAAAAGCATGGAATTTACAAAATATATGTTTATCTTTAAATTGTGTCAAAAAATTATTCATTTCTATCAAGAAGTTTCAGAGTAATCACAAACTGAAGATTTATGCCCTAATTGGCTAATGGATTTGTGTCAAATTTTCAAAAAATATGGGGTGGATTAGAAAAAAGCCATTTTATGAAACAAATATACACTTCAGATTTATTTTTGCTTTTTCAAATATAGTGTCACATATTCTTGCAATAAAAAATCACAAAACAATTGAAGTTTAAACCATTTCCTGTTAAAAAAGTTAGAAAATCTACATTTTAAGGGTAATCTGGAAATTCTGAAATTGACCCCAAAATGCATGAAAATTGGACAAAACTTTCTTATATCAAACCAACACATGATTTATGTGAAAAATGCTGTAAATTTGTTCATTTCTTCTATTTACAGCTTTTCAGAAGGTATGAGAAAACGTTAAATACTCTAAGCTAGATTTTTTCCATGAAAATAGTCAAAAATGCGCAAAAATGCCTAAAAATGAGGAAAAGTGTTAAAATCTGTCACTTTCAAACATCTGTAGCAAAATAATTTGCACAGCAACATATGAATTTTTCTGCATATATTGATTTTATTGGGTAAGAACATTGCAAAAATCAAGGTTGAAAAAAGTTAAATACTTTAAAATTTTGGCTCCTGACCAGAGTACATCCTCTATGATTCGTTGACGGACCAGGGCCAAGAAAACAATCACAACATCAAGTTATACTAGATGCAAAACATTTCGTTTGTAAAAATATGGTGATAACTGGATGGTCTTCATTTCATCTACATAAACCCTAAGTTTGTTATAGGTTATTTAAGTAAAACTTTATAAATCAATTTCCACGAAAGAATTTCGCAAACAGTAACAGTTTTACTTTTTTTATCAGCACAGATTCCCTGCTAAGGTTATTTCTACTGAACAATGTCATTTTCATTATACATGCAAAAGAATGTAGCGTATTTAATCCGATTAAACATCTCCTTGCATGTAATAATTACTATGGCACTGATTACACTTCTTCCTGGTAGGGAATATGCAATGAACAACGACTTTTAAAGAAAAGATTGTACTTCCGCCATAAGTCTTAACGTGATACAATTATCATTCCAAAGACATGCCATGTTCCATTCGTGATTTCATTTACATTTCGTATTTAAATTACAAACGGAATTGAATATTCTTTTAATCCTCACTTGTACTTAGAAACGAACAAGGCATGTAATTTTGTTTCCTGTTTTGAAAGCGAGATTACAAAAAGAATATATAGAACCCTCTTTGTGCTCCAACAGAGTTTAATGTCCGATATTGATATCAATATGGGGCATAGCCTTGACGAAAGTGACATTGACTTTTCAAAATAGAAAAATTAATAATATGAATTTTTGATTACGGTAAAAAGAAATTTGTTATTTAATTCTTTACGCCAAGTTCGTTCGAATCCGAAAGTTATTAAATAAAATATTTACGAAAAGATGCAATGTGACGGAAATGTTCCATTACTAAACATTGTAATAACTATTTTTTCATCGACCTTACTATATATTACATTTTAAATAAGGCTATCGGGATCAAAATATTTAAGCAAGTGAGAACCGAACTGTCAATCTGAAACGAATAATCCAAGGACAATGGCAACGTCGGAGAAACAAAGAAACCAAAACATTATAAGAGTAAGACATAGAAAAAAATGAAGACAAGGCACATACAAAGATGAACAATACGGGCACATTGAAAAAACGTAGGTGAGATTAGGTGCACCGGTAGAGTAAGCATCTTCTGCTTCTTATAAGACATCATGTTAAATCCAGTAGCAAGTTCAAATCCGGTAGATGAAACAACAATTAAGCTTTTAAAGGTAAAGATCTGTTGTTATTTAGGAAACAGATAACTTATAGCGGTTCACAAGATGGTGATGTCTACCGTAAAACTTCTGAAGGTGTGACTTCAAGTTTTGGGTAACACACCACTTTGTTCATGATCCGAAGTTTAGCTTACACTCTAATTATGTGAAAAATGCTGTATTTTACACAGGAATATAATTTGAACATCTCTGAAATAAATAGACAAATTAAAATTTTTAAATTATGACATCCATACCATTTAATGGCACAATTACCTCTAAATCTTATAAAACTTCCAGCCGCACTGAAGTGTGTTGACTATATCTGTATGCTGTCTGACTAGTAATGTCTTTCAGTACCCTATATATTTACAAATCCTTCAACGAGAAAATAATAACTACATATCATCTTGTATAATTTTCACCATATTAAGACATGTAATTTAAACCTTATATATATCATTTTTACAAATCTCGTTATTTTTCTCTTTATTTCCGCAGCCAATCTTCTTGTAATAGCCCATTTTCTGATATTAAGCCATTTTATATCTAGCGAGAATAATTTATTTTCACAATACTTTGAAAATAATTGCTTTGAATCGCGATCTCCTCATTTCGTCAAATTGATGTTGTTTAATTATTAAATTAAATGATAAAATCTTCTTTGGAAAATAACAATTTTGTCATTCTTCTTTAATCAATTTTTGATATCAGACATAAAAAACATAAATCGGTATAAAGGCTGACGACAGATTTATTTTATTTTATTTAGGTTTGTATTAAAACTTTAATAAATTGCTAGTTTTTAATCATCTTTGCGAAACCAAAATGCCATGAAGAACTATCAATATGATGGAAAAACCAAAATGGTCGAAGTTTAATACTAAACACTTTAATCATATCTGTAGATTTTTTCCTAGGACATCAGATGCTACACACTTGATTGCATCAATTCTAGAAAACAGGTTTAAGATTTATAAATGATAATGCATCTATGTCATGCAAATGTCTTGAGATTTATTTACACATCACTCTTCTCGGTGCTTTATAGCCACAAAAGCAGGCGGTCGTAGTTTCAACTAGCGATTTCAGCAATAGCTACACCGATATGCACAAAGCTTTAAGGAGATATGCCTATGATGATTTGGCTCTGAGGGATACCAGAGTGCAATATTCTTTTGCTTTACTTTAACTTGCGTGACAGATTAGTCTCAGTTTCCCCAGCACAAACAGATGCTTCCAGCATAAAACAACGGCAGTAGAATACAGAAGGAACAAAGGAAGTGATGATTACAAAAATCGAAGATTATAGACATGGCAAAAACAGGATCACAGAAAAATAAAGACATTTAACAAAGAAGTGATGATTACAAAAATCGAAGATCATAGACATGGCAAAAACAGGATCACAGAAAAATAAAGACATTTAACAAGGACATGAGACAGCCAAAAGTTACGGAAATAAAAAGACGACATTCAGAGATGTTTTGGTTCGATCTGCACTGATGATACATAAGTTGTCGAAATGCGCATATGCAGAAAATAAATGAACAGTAACTTTGGTATTTTGTTATTTATTAAAACTGGGCCGATGCCTCTGCTGGTGGAATTGGTAGTTCCCGAGGGAATTCACCAAACCAGTATTCAGAACTTCGATGCTGAAATTTGCAATATTTGAATTTTACATAATTTTGTTTAAAACCAAGGATTATCTCCCTCATGCATAGCTCTGCCCTTTGCTGAAATTTTGCTTTTCTATTTAGATCCATTAGGTCATTTGCTCTCTAAGCAGCTTTTACATGTTTTTCGGTTAATGGACTTCCAAATATTCTGGTTTGATCTGCACTGGTGAGACATAAGTTGTCGAAATGTCAAAATATGCAGAAAATAAATTAACAGTAACTTCTGTATTCTGCTATTCAGAACTAAGGCACTCCCATAAAAACCGGGATCGATATCAGGTGCTCCGGATTGATAAGCATTTTGTTATTTTGTTGCTTAATTTTGAAATGACATTCGATGCATTTGTTATCTTAAATTGACATCTCAGTTGTGAAATGCTTAGACTTTGGAAATATTCGATGATCGGTAGTATGAAACCACAAACTTCAAACTTGGTATATTTCAAAAACAATGCAGCGAGAAAAAATTTATTTGAAGTCAAAGAGCAAAAGGAAAGAAAATCTCAGACACCATTGAATAAGATTTCAATCATCTCGGAGTCTACAAGCGTCTGAGAATAGAAATTCCTTATCTTGCACATCCACTGGCGTTAGATCCAATCTAGGTACGAGAAAACGAAAAAAAACAAAAACAAAAAACTGCTGGTTGCTTTAATACTCGCGTATTTCAATCGCTTTTGATTAACTACTTGCCATGGTAAGTAAATTTCTACTTCAACGCATTCAAGGCCAGAAAGAAAATTGTCGACGTGCACAAAATATCACGTTGTAACGGATCTTTTAAATAAAAACGTTGACATTGCCTTGATGTAAACTCATCTTAATGTCTCTTTCAATGTCTTTGGTGTAGATATACGACTTTTTATTAAATGTTGGCCAAATAACATTTCTACCGAGTCTGACGTGAGCACCAATATTTCAATATTAGCTCGAGCATTCCATCATTCTGTAGCAATCTATAGATTTCCTGGAAATAAAATGAAAAAGTCTGATAATTAATTGACAATGTCACTCACGTATGTAATATTTACGCACCGATATCAATTAAATCTGGTATGATGTTAGTATGTTTTCTATAACTTTAGTCAAACATGTCAAGGCATCTTTGTGTGCTTGAAAAATGTTGATAAGAAGTCACTAACTATTAATTGTAAATGTGATCAAAGCCTGTTATGTTACAGTTATGTTCATTGACATTGATAAGTTCAAAATGTCTCGCTCTTTACGACAAATATATAATTTGTCCAGCAAAGCTTTCTTGTGATGTAGGCGAAATATTAACTTTGGATTCATCAAAGAAATTATTCATAACCATTTGGTTCATGCCTTCATTTCAATTTTATTAAAATGTAACATATGTTTCTTATTTTCTGGGTCTTTAGTTTGGAAAAGTGTGTGTGTGTGTGTGTGTGTGTGTGCCATTAAGCCATTTTCCCTTTTCCCTTAGTTTTTTGTTACTTCAATACTACTAGATATGCATGGTTAGCATGTAAGTAGCAATTAATTCTTTCTTTGATCCAGTTCAGTCATTGCTAAAATTTTACACGTGTTAATGCGGAAATATAAGTGTGCAGTGTTATCAGAAAATTATGGGGGTTCACAGTGTTATTCTAATGATTTCATACGGAAACATCATCTGTATTGCGTCGGTATTTATAATTCCAGAAATATTTTAGAACAATTCCACTTAAAACCAAGATTTGCTTTGATATCCGAATTTCAGGCTTTATGAGTTAACTAGACTAAAATCGTTCAAGTGATTATTTTCGCAGATCACAAAATTTTGCAATTTCTTTTAAAGGTTGTTTACTTTTTATTCAAGAATGAAATATTTGCGATTGAATAGAAATAGAAGGGAAACGGGGAATATGTCAAAGAGACAACGACCCAAACGGGAGTAATAACAACTCAAAGCCACCATAAGATCTTCAATGAACGGTGAGGAAACCCCACACCCAACGTGTATCAAGCCTCACATTAAATATATATTTTGCAGTTTGCAATCAGAATAACCGCGAATAAAGCGAAAATAAAGTACCTTCAAAATTAACCGCTTATACGGTATATATAATCCTGACATGAATGCTTGCTGCAAATCTTTCTAAAACTTTGCCCATGATGGATATAACAAAATGGAAAGCTTTATACGCATTAGGAGTTAACAATCAAATTTTCTCACAACCCTCAGCTTCCTAATACATTTAATCTTATTTGACGAAGCTGCCATTTTCTGCTGTGAAGACAAGGTAAATGGCTTAGCTCTAGATTAGTTGCGTCAAGAAGATTATGTAATATGATGGATTATATAACTGAAGAAGATCAATCTAATAACAGAAAAGTTCAAACTCTGTGATATGAATACAGTAACGGAATACCTCCTTACTAGTTCATTGACTTGAAGTTTAAGTCACTTGAAAGGACAGAAAAGCTTTATGTTTGATAGATCCTTCCCACATGTGTACAATGATAATATACAGTAATATTGGGTTTTTGCATGAATATTGGGAATATTGTCTATGTAGAATTTTAAATTTAAAATATGCACGTGTTTTCGAGTGCAATATATATATATATATATATATATATATATATATATATATATATATATATATATTCTACGAGTGATTGTAGTCCATAATATCTGATTTATATCTGAAATAAAACTGAGGAATATATCCCTCTTACATAGCTTTGTTCTTAGCTGATTTAAGCTTCTCTATTTAAATCCTATTGGTTACTTGTTCTCTATCAGCTTTTACAAATATTTCTGTTTATGGATTTCGAAATTTTTTGATTCGATCTGCACTGAAGAGAAATAAGCTGCAGAAATTACTAGAGGCAGAAATAAATTCACAGTAACATTGGTATTTTGTAATTTAAACATGTTTCAATAAAACCATGAATGGATTACAACATACCGAAGTTTCTATGAATTTAATTTCTGCAGATTGTCATTTACACAACGTATTTTGTTATATCAATACAACTTTTATTGTAAAGAAATGCATAACTTTGCTGTACGGAATATTTGTATACTTTTATAATAGTCCAATTTAATTCATTGTGCGGTTAAGTTTGGTTGTTTTCTTTGGGTTATATTGTGTTGCTGTGTAACAAATAACTTCATAATATAGCACCATAATGTATCCTTAAGAAAATACCCTTAAGAAAGTAACTTAGGGTAAACTTGCAATTAAATTTGTATGATGCACTAATTCAAATTTAGCTTTGCAATATGTTGACTTTGCTTTAAAATAAAGAGTTATTGCATGAATATTGAGAATATTATCCCGCGTATATACTGAATTAGCAAGAGCATGTAATATAAAATTGTACTGGGACAAGATTATACAATTATTTCATAGAGGGAGATACTCATTCGTTTTAAACAAAACCAAATAAAAGCAAGTCTTTCGAGAGGAGAATCTAAATAAATAGTCACAAGAATNCTTTTACAAATATTTCTGTTTATGGATTTCGAAATTTTTTGATTCGATCTGCACTGAAGAGAAATAAGCTGCAGAAATTACTAGAGGCAGAAATAAATTCACAGTAACATTGGTATTTTGTAATTTAAACATGTTTCAATAAAACCATGAATGGATTACAACATACCGAAGTTTCTATGAATTTAATTTCTGCAAATTGTCATTTACACAACGTATTTTGTTATATCAATACAACTTTTATTGTAAAGAAATGCATAACTTTGCTGTACGGAATATTTGTATACTTTTATAATAGTGCAATATTTTAATTCATTGTGCGGTTAATTTTGGTTGTATTGTGTTGCTGTGCAACAAATAACTTCATAATATAGCACCATAATGTATCCCTAAGAAAATACCCTTAAGAAAGTAACTTAGGGTAAACTTGCAATAAATTTGTATGATGCACTATTTCAAATTTAGCTTTGGCTTAATGGCGTCAATATGTTGACTTTGCTTTAAAATAAAGAGTTATTGCATGAATATTGAGAATATTATCCCGCGTATATACTGAATTTGCAAGAGCATGTAATATAAAATTGTACTGGGACAAGATTATACAATTATTTCACAGAGGGAGATACTCATTCGTTTTAAACAAAACCAAATGAAAGCAAGTCTTTCGAGAGGAGAATCTAAATAAATAGTCACAAGAATGAAGAAAACAATGAACCATTACGGGATTTATTTATTTCAAGGCCAAAGGTAATTGGCATGGTCTGTTTTAGACACTTATCGTAGGGGATATTTTTGGCACGTGATATTCACAAAACCGTGTACTTTGCACAAAAACTAGGGTTTTTGATTGGAATAGAAAATATGAGTTTGAATGGAAAGTAAATTGATCTTCCAATTATGTGTCATACGAAAATGCAAATTATACTTTTAGCCAGAGACATATAGATTACATATCTATATGTTTCTGTTTTAGTTAATTGGAAACGAGAAGCGCAAATCATAATTTGGTAAAGTTCAATCTAAAACAGAATTTAGTCATTAAGTCAAAACTTTAGATTTACTTAGATTTTAAACTACATTTTACATGATAAAATGACAATAAAGAGGTAGTACTTGATTGGGGTTTAATTTTACGGACAATTAATTTATTCTTTTTTAAAGCACGTGTACGTGCGTGCACATATGGTTGCAGACGAAACGTTCGATAAAGATAAATGATGCTTCCCAACGCCAACAGAACACGGAGTTTGAGACTTTGCATACCTGGCATATACGCTTTTGTCAATATTCCATAAACAGAACAAACAAAAACTAAAATTTCCACTATCATTTACATTTGTTTAAGTCAATATTACCCAATTAGAAACATAGTGATTTTTCATACCCATCTCACTTGCCTTAGTCTTTATAACTCAAAAAGAAAATGCAAAATTTAAAAAAAAAAGATTTACAGTAGACACATTTATTTCAGGCAATTTTTTACCAAAAAAAAGCAACTAAATTTTCACACCCAGCCCATATTCCCAAATACTAGTATGAAAATAGAATTTTCATACATTGTACATTTGTTTTTGTCCATTTTACTGCAATTAAACTTGAAAATAGGGATTTTGTATACCCAGCACACTTGATTAGCCCATATTACCAATAAAGAACATGAAAAATTCAAACCTTTCACACCAGACTCTTTTGTTTTCGTCCATATTACCTAAATAAAACATCAAAATAGAGATTTTCATATCCAGCAATTTAACAATGATTATTTCCAAAATAAAACATGGAAATAGATTTCTCTTATATACCCTACACCAATATCAGTATTTCCAGGCTATCGTCCATTGCATAATCTTATAATCTTTTTTAATTTTTTAACATTTATAATAAGGTATATATTCTAATGGTCCAGCATAGCGCAGTTTTTTGTTGTTTATTTTTTTTTATTTCATTTTTTTATTTTATTTTTTATTTTGTCAAGATCACGTAGCTTAAATCATAACATGATGCACATGGAGATATTTATTTCAAAGGGTGTTTGTAAAAGTTACACAATAGCAATTGTTCGAGAAGATCTTAATTTAAAGTATTAAATTTTAGTTGAAAATGTTGTAAAATTGAATAAGTTGTTTTACAACTCAATATGAAAATAAAGATGACTTCAAGATGAAGAACAACAATCTAAGCGTTGTTCAATTTGCTTTATCTTAACGTGTATTTATAGGGATTTTGCCCGATGTACATTTACTCCTTATTCTTTTATTTGTTCATTTAGTAGACTCTGCATCTTTTTATTTGTATGACTTCTTAGCAGAAATCAATTGCATAGTATTAAACAAAATGAAATTAAGGCACGAAAAACAAAACCAAGCATAGCAAATGCACAACACATTTATCCGATTTTATAATTTATCTTGTCATTAGATTTTTTTCATATCATATACTCAGCTAACAACTAATGTGTGTCTTTTTCAGCATCTTTTTATAAGTGTCAATCTTTGTTTTGTTTTATTTATTTGTAACTGTCATAAATTTGAAATAATACAACAGTTTATAGCAACAGTCAAACAAACTCATTGTATGCGAAAATAATATAAATATATAAACTGTGTTTGTTTTACTGTTATTCTATAATGTTTATTATTTGTGTATGATGCATAGGTGTGCATTAAATGGATAACGATATCACCTGTGCTTTATCCAATTATTACTTTGTTTTATACTTAGAAAGAATCACAAATCCTTTGATTTGACAGGTTTTCCCTGTCATCCAATATTAGCGATCAGTTCTGAGACTTCTGTAGTGTCATTTTCCGTTTATACAGCTCTGTACAGTATCACCAATTCTCATGTGTCTGACTGATAAATGTTGACTGATGGATAATTCTGTAAAAGTAAACATTGTGGACAGAATACGTCAGCTTGATCAACGAAGTCATTTTTTAAAATGTTTATACGAAAATATAACAAAGAAAAATTGTCCTGGATACAAGGAGGAATTTCCATAGTGACTGATTATGTTAATACAAAAATTTAATAATGACAAATTGTCAGACAAAACAAATCGAAATTTCCTTTGTCATGCAATGTTAGAACTATGTTTTTTGGGCCTTATCTTATTATTCTGTGTCTGAGAAGCTATGTTTGTTAAATAATAACAAAATACCGAAGTCACTATGAATTTAATTTCTGCATATGGCAATTTCGACCACCTGCCTCTTCAGTGCAGATCAATTCAAAACATTTTGATATCCATGATTCGAAATATATGTAAAGGATGTCTTTATAGTTCTTCGAAGAATTCAGATATTTCCATTCATTTCTTCCATCTTTAAACTTCTGATGGATTTGGATTCTCCTAATTATTTTATCCACTAATGGAGATTTCATTAATTTGCAGTCTAATGACTAAAACATCTATCATGTTCACGGACGCTGTCATTTATCTTCCCGTTATCAATGGATCTGAAGCCTAAGTTCAGAGGTTACGGCATCATTCTGGTGAACTTATCCGTTTTGGACGTGACGTTTTTGTTATGAGGGAAATTGATGAGTTGGGACGTTGTTAAATATTTGAGATTTCAGTAATGTTAAAACCATTAGCAGTATGTTGTCTTCCTTTTTGCATTTGCTACATTGTACGACAAGAACATTGCCGAAGGTATTGAAGGGAGTCACGTTATATCTAAGTGCAGTTATTCTAATTGACCTTTGAGAGATAAGTGGTAACCCAAATAATACAGTCACTCTCCGTATCCGATTATGTCCATGGAATACAAGGGAATTACTATTTCCACCATTGATTAGCTGAGTAATGTTCAAATATGAACTTACACTAAATATTGCTCTTAACCAGGCGTCCGTCGTCCGTCCATCCGTCGTAAACTTTTTCAAAAATCTTCTCCTCTAAAACTGCTGAACAAATTTTAACCAAACTTGGCCTGAATCATTACCAGGGTATCCTGATTCAAAATTATATCCGATAAGTCCGAGGATTAAACAATATGGCTGCCGTTAATAAAAAAGCATATAAGGATAAATTAATGTTTTTGGAAAATAACTCAAAAAACCTTTACAGATATCAAAAATTTGATATCGGATAAAAGTGATCAGCATGACAGAATCTACCTACCTTGTGATTTTGAAGAAAATATGATTACCCATTTTTGAGTTATTGCTCTTTTTCAGAAAAAAATTTCAAAATTCTATTATATTTTATTTTTTATCAAAAAATGTATATAGCAGAAAGAGGTCAACTTTAAAATGCAAAAATGTTTATTATATCAAGATGTACCTAACTGGAAATTTTGAGGAAAATCTGAATACCGACATAGGAGTTGTTGCCCTTTATTGGTCAAATTTAATGCACTATACATTGAATTTAAAAAAAAACAATTTGAAATAGAGGCTAAGATTTAAATGAAAACGTGCAGTATGTCAAGGACTACATTTTATCTTCATTATGGAATTGACTGATGTGCGCGCACCTCATCCAAGATGGCTGTCAGACAGGAACTTATTTTAACATTGAACCCATGGGAAAGCACATTCAAATATCTTCTCCTCTGAGACTACTTGGTTGACAAGTGTCTATAGTTGGTGACAAGTGTCTATAGTTGGTCCCCATTGACGAATAATTCTGGTAAGTGCGTATCTTTTTCGAGATTGCCACCAGTGAGGGACAAAGTTTAACACTGGATCGTATTGGTAAAATATTCAAAGACTTTCTTCTCTCAAACAACTGGCCATTTTGAATCAAACTTGGTCACAATGGGCATTACTGGTGGTCTCCTCTAAAAAAATGTCTGACAACTCTGCATCTCATTCAATATGGCTGCCAACGGGGAACATAGTTTAACATTAGACCTTATAGGGAAAGCGTGTTCAAAGATCTTCTCTTTTGAAAATCTTGGCCAATTGGAACAAAACTTTGTCACAACTGCCAGTCGTTGGCTCTCTTTGGAAATTGTGTCCGTTAAGTCCGAGTCATATCTAAGATAGCGGACAGCGGGAAACATTTTTATCTGTTATTATTTAAACTAATTGTTTTAGACATAAATTTTGTTCAATAAAAAAGTGATTAAAGAATAGTATAATTGATATACTAATTATTGTTGAAAGAAAAGTAAATGAACATTTTGGGAATGGTTTTATTATTATTTTATTATTTATTATATTATTATTTGATTTATGTATTCATATTTGGGCGGTTTATTAATTTATATTCGTTCCTATCTTGATGTGATGGGAAATCAAAATTTGAAGGTAGCGAAGTGAGTCATGTTTACTGAAGTTGCCTTCAAAACAAAAGCAAAATTGTTTATTTGTGGTCTATACACTGAAAGATGTTCTATTCATTGAAGACTTACCTAAAATTTTTGACAAGCTGTCAGGGAAGTGTGAAAATATTATATAATGAGGATTAAAACTATGATTATTTAGATAAAAAAAGGTGTACCATTTCTGTGAATGTGTGATGTTTATGATTTACAAATCTTGTAAAAAAATGGCAACATATATAGGACTGACACCCATAGAAGTATTCATATTCATGGCATGAAGGATGTATCGAGAGGGGACATCAGGGAAAGAATATCGTGTTCATGGATAGACAAGAACAGAAAACTTTTTAAATACTGTGGAAATATGCATGCATTTGGCAGAAGAGAAGAATGAAGAGCCTACGGAAAACAATGTAACATTTTTAAAGGGATTTTAAGGAACGTGAACATCACAGAAAACTGAGTGTTGAACGAGTCAAAAACAGAAATGAATCATAGAAAACCGAATAAAGCACATGAAACAACGGTAGTAGAATACCAAAAGAACAAAGGAGTGAAATTTACAAAAATCGAAGTCCAAAGACAGGGCAAAACGAGAACACAGAAAACAATGACATTAGACACAAAACAATGACGTTAGGCATATACAAAGCACAGAAATATAAATCACAACATTCAAAGCAAAGGCACTCACAGTGTGAACTCCAGTGAAACTGAGAGTGACATCAGGTGCTCCGGAAGGGTAAGCATGTCCTGCTCTGTTAACAGCACCCGTCAAACTGTAATTGAGTCAATCCAGGAAAATGACAAAGTCGGTAGTCAAATCCGGGAAGACGTGAATCTAGCTGAAAATGTCCACTTTCATTTGGGATACTGACACGTCATATCTTTCAATGATGTTATGGTGACGGCCATAGAATATCTTGAGGAATGAAATTAACATAGGTTGAACAAATCCCTGTCTTAACAGCTTTTGGGACAGTGCTTTTGCTCTGTTCAAAAAATCACTGTACAAACTACACGCTCGACAAAAACGAATCAACTGTGAAATGTACGCTCCATAGGCTGGAGAGGTAGGTATATTGCTGCTAAGAAAGGGAAAGTTCACAATTGGGAAATTAAAATCATCACGCTTGATTTCAAACCTCCATCTTCGTCAATATATGAACAGAGAGTAAGGAGAGTACTAGAGGACAGTATCCATACTAGCGAGAGTAAAGTAGGAATGAAGAATATTTCGAAAATACAGTGAATCACTTACAATTTGTAAAGAAAGTTGTTCACAATGTTGTTGATAAATCAAAATCTGTACCAATAATGATGAACTATGTACATGATTAAATTTAACTAGATAGCGGAGCCGACTTTAATGTGAATGATATGTATCAATACAAAGCTTTCAAACACAGAACAAAAGATCGCATGGAACTGGAAGAAACTAAATCAAAACTGAGAACGTTACAAAATGAGTTGCCAGTGAAATGAGAATTCGTTATAACAATACAAAATAAAAAAGTTGAATGAAAACAAAAATCGTATTGATAAAAGGGGTCAATTCACCGCCGTTGATTGGTAGAAAGGGGAATATTGCAAACAATATAGGAAGACAAATTGCCGAAGGAACAGAATAATTTCAGAATACCGCACTACAGGATTTCGGAGTCGTGTGGACGGTTTTTTACAGTCGTTAGTCACGTTGGACAGGTTGTCGTTATAGAGAGGTAATCAAAGTAAAGGTTCGACTGTAATTTTCAAAATGATACACCAGAAATAGAAACAATGACAAGCATTTATTCAGAAGTATTCGACGGTAAAGGAAAAATGAAAAGGTCCAAAATCCTAGGAGGAGTTAATAGTAAAATTCTCGGCGAAATAAGATTGTAAGCCAGTTTCACAAAAACCAAGACATGTACTGTAATTTCTGCTAAAACCACAGGAGCAACAGATCGATCAAATGTATCAAAAAAGATATTTTTAAATGGTAGGAGCATATGAAGCAATAACATTGTGTTCACCACTGATGGTACAACCTAAACCGAAAATTAGTAAAGTTCCAGAGGATCATCTTGAACCACACATGATTAGCGCAAGTGTAGATTTGTGTACTAGTATTCCACATAAATATATTGGTAGAAATATATTATTACAATCAACCACTAGTGGAATATTTCACGTATAAGTTTCATGATTGTTAGTAGCTTTCAAATAAACAATAAGCAGGGATACCAGGTTTTGTACCAGATTAACCTAGAATTGCAATATTTAGCACACCACTTGGAAAAACAAATTGTACAGACAGAACACGCAGTTGTAAAATATACAATCCGTAGGGAAACGAGAAAAGATGTGCAATAGCAGGACATCATGGAAAGAATAAAGAACAATGATTGGGAGAAACACAAGGGTAGAAATGACATTGCTGCATTCTATTCAGTAAAAGAAAAACTTTGTGTAGCAGAAGACATGCTTTTTAGAATTGACAAAATACTAATACCAGAAAGATTGTGCAAAACCGTGATTAAAGCTGCTCATGGTATGGGATACTTGGGAATCACCAAGACTAAATAATGAAAATAGCACGATACTGGTTCTGTCGATGAACACAATGACAGAGGATACCTTAAGGATATGTTATGAATGTCAGATAACAACAAAGGATCATAGACAGGAACCGATAAAGCCCCCAAAAGTACCTGAAACGCCGTACCATACTGTATTCGTCCATTATGGAGGTCCGTACCCTGGTAGACATTTTAATATTTTGGTTTAAACAAAAACGCGATATCCAGTAGTTGAGCAGAAAAACACAACCCCAACGAGTGGAAACCGACAATTGGCCGTCGTTTGTATCTACAGATTTTGCACTTGAATATGAATTCAAACATCATAAAAAGACACGTGAACACCCAAGAGTCAATGGCCGGGCTTAAAACTTCATGAAGATCTTAATCAAAACCAAAGAAATAGCGAACATTGAAAAAAAAAGCAAAGAAGCTATTCAACCCATGATAATGGATTAAAGATCAACGCAACACCCCGCAACAGGATTCGCGCCCTACGAAGCTTTCATGAATACGTCGTTTTCGAGATCCTTTCATTCCCGGAATGACGTAACATCTTTTTTGACGTTCCCGTCATTTTCAGGTTCATACACATTTCCGCTTTATTACATTTCCAACAAACACGATGTCAGTGAATCTCAGAAAAGCTACCTAATTTGTAACATAAGGGAATTTTACTTTCCCCGTGAATATGAGTATTTGTTCTGTATAGCGTGATTTTTATTTGCAAATTTTTAAAGAAAATTTTTCCGATTTAATCGACGCAAATGCCACGAAATTGAAGTTTACTTCCAAACATGAAAATCATGTGTTATCCTGCGGACAGTACAGTCATGTTACTGTGGTTCTTAACTTCAAGCTTCATATTAAAATGGAATGAAAAGATTGCGACTATTTACAAAATTATATAAGAGAAACTTGTCGAGTAAGATATTGCTATTCACAGCAAGTACGAAGCGGAAGACGTCAATCACAGCAACGTCACTTGTCGAGCTAAAATAAGTATGTCGTCCCGTAGTAGATCTATATCTCGAAAACGACGTATAGACAGGTGAAATTTAAAATAAAATGTGTTGTAAAATTAGCAAACTCATGAAAACATGTAAGGATTGCAGCTATTGTAAGAACACATTGCCAGTTACTTTTAGGTTTGTTGACGATCCCGAATTCATGAGATAAATAAAGACATGGATGTAGCGTTGCTCGACGTCTAGCAATGAATTCTGCTCAAACCGAAGTTGGTGGCCATCCTGAACTTACTATCAGGTGTGAGCAGGGCCTCATTGTGACTTCAAGATGAAGGACTACAATAAAAGCGTTGTGGAGTTGGTAAAACAATTCCCCGTGGTAGAAATGTATGCTCTTTATTTTTCTTAGATATGATGTACTTGTACATGAGATAATATCCCATGTGTTCACTTTCTTCAATAACTATTATCTAAATTTATGTAAATTCTAAAACCTAAGGATTAACTCCCTCCATCGTAGTTTTGTCCTTAGCTATATTTGATATTACTGATTATTCGGATTTCGTTTGGTTTTATGCATTTTAAACATTTTTTTGAAATTATGGATTTCCTTTGTTTGGATTCCAGTGCTGCTGATGAGGAAATAATTTCCGAAATTGCCATACAGCTCATTAAATTATTGCAGTTAAAGTTAATAATACATTGTCTTGTTGTGATTCAAATTTGAAAATATAAAGGAATCTTTAGAAATGATATTCTTAATTTAATGAAATGATTTTCAATAAATAACAAAATACCGAAGTTGATGTGAATTTAGTTTCTGCATGTGGCCATTTCGATAGGATTTTCATTGCTCGACACCTTGAATGCATAAGCAATGTCTACACCCTTATCAGATACATTCCATTCTGATGTCAGGCTATTTGTGATGTTTTGTATAAAAATAAAGTTCTGATTGATCATTCGATAAAGCGATTGCACATTAGAGTAAATATGAGTTAACGTGACAGCAAAGACTAGTGTACATAACATTGAAGACAAGCATATGTAAGCTTTTGTGAATAGTCGTCTCACATAAGAATGCCTTTGAAAGTAAAAAATTGATCTTGGATGATCAAACCCAAGGGTTAACAATAAATGCAATACTCAACTTTATTGATTGTTCTTTATCTTCCTGTGCAGTTTGGCGAAAAGATACCAGATCTCCTATGGCTTGTTTCAATAATTGATAGTCCGAATTTCCTCTATCCAAACGGTTCTCATCTCCTTTTCATATGTGTCAAACCACCAATTCAGCCAATCAGCGCTTAGAACAAATGAAAAAATAGATCTTTTAGAATCTAAATATAACTTTGAATTCTTGCACCTTTAACAATAAATGTCGGAATGAAACAAATGATACACCTGTTTGAACATTGATGTGTCAGGCTTATTTTGAGACCAAGGTTAATTGACTATAATGATCCTTTGAGTACTTATCATAGGGGTTTTCCGGTATACTATCAATGTGTAATGTTTTGGCCGTAATCGTGTATATTAATAGATAGGGTTATCCAACCTTCGGAACTCTCTTGGAAGGCTTTGAAGGTATGCTGAAATTTTGATATGATGTTGACGAGATATGCACCTTTCGGAAAATATATGGTTTCATACAGGTTAAACTTAAGATAAATTGTCCAGACAGATTTGAATATGGGGAATTTCAGTTGAAAATGTTGAATACAAAATATGCGAAAATTTTGAAACATGTCATAAAAAGTTGTTGATAGCCTGAATTGGTGCAAAACATGTGTGTTTGATGAAATTGAGGTAAAGATTGAAGTTTTAGCCAGCTGGTGCCACAATTTTGGCCAAAAACAGTCGTTATGTAATATTTCTGTATTTTGACACTGAAATGCCATTTTTAGGCCATTTTCATAATTTTGTGCAAAATTAGAAGGGTTAGCTGTGTACAATAGTTTAAAAACATCAAATGTAGACAGATTTTACACAGGAATTTGCCACTCTTTTGAATATATGTTCAATGTTTACAAATTTCATGTCTTCGGTGTCGCGAACAAAAGCGACAACTCTGACTGAGATGCCTTATATAAAAATCTGTCTGATTTGTAAACAATAATTTTTTTAAGCAGAAATGGTGCTTGTATATGCAGTTTGATGTGAACATGAACCTAAGAAATAAAAAAATATCATGCTATTCCTCTACTAAACAGTGTAAAATTGTCGTTTTAGGGTCCACATTGTCAAAACAAGAGCAAAGTCAAAATTTTATCATCTGATTTTGGGACTAGATTTTGAATTTGCCACCCTTTTCATAAATTTGCATTTTTTTAATATGTTTTTTTCTTTATATATTATATATTTAATCACCCGAAGGAAAATAAATGCACTTGGGAGGATTTTCAGTAGTTTTAATACTACCATTGTACCTATTCATATCGGGCTTTTCTGGTAACTCACAAACTTAATATTCTTCATAAGCTCAAAAAATAAACAAAACTGGTTTTCCCCTGTCTTCTTGACCTTTTTAAATCATTTTCTGCATTTAAAATGCTATTTGTATGACCACAACCAAAGTAAAGACCATTTCAAGTCCAAAAATTTACCTCAGAAGCACCTTCTCAAATTTGGGGGGAGGGTGACATTTTGTAGCATGATTTCAAAATTTTAAAGGTACCTGTAAGCATTTGCAGCCTTATTTTGATGGAAAATACTCTAAGGGCTTAGTATTCAACATGGGTTGAGAATTCATTACACAAAAGAAGTATATTTGGTTTTGGGTCCATGTTTAACATCTATGAGTGATTGTGCCTGATCAAAGCACTGAAAACACTAAATCTGTGACTTTTTAAATAGTGATGAAAAGGAGGAAAAAATTTGGAAAAGGATGTTATTTTCTGTATACAATTTGGAAATTAACTACAAAACATGAAAAAGTGCAGCAGTTACACTGGGGAGTGTTTTAATATCATGTTAAGGTGTCAAACCACCAATTCAGCCAATCAGCGCTTAGAACAAATGAAAAAATAGATCTTTTAGAATCTAAATATAACTTTGAATTCTTGCACCCTTAAAAATGAATGTCGGAATGAAACATTGATGTGTCAGGCCTATTTTGAGACCAAGGTTAATTGACTATAATGATCCTTTGAGTACTTATCATAGGGGTTTTCCGGAATACTATCAATGTGTAATGTTTTGGCCGTAATCGTGTATATTTATAGATAGGGTTTTTCCAACCTTCGGAACTCTCTTGGAAGGCTTTGAAGGTATGCTGAAATTTCGATATGATGTTGATGAGATTAGCACCTTTCGTAAAATATATGGTTTCATACAGGTTAAACTTAAGATAAATTGTCCAGACAGATTTGAATATGGGGAATTTCAGTTGAAATGTAAAAGAAATGAATTGGTGGTTTCTAACCTTATATTTATAGATATGTCCGTAAGTATCCGAACCAGGAAAAAAATTTGTCCATTGAGATTCTTTCTCATATTTTGAAGAAACACAGATCTAGGAGTATTTTTCTTCTATGATATTCGGAAGTCTAGCAGGGTTTCCATGTTTTTTTATAAGTAAAACAGAGCTAGAAGTGCTATCAATCTTATAGCATTATATTTCAAATTTTTTGGTTGTTGCCAACTATTTTGAGATTCGGGAATTTAATTCGGAATTTTGTCTGATATAGTTAAACCCAAGAATTATTCTATCTGATATCAGATTCAAATTAACCGACGCAGTTCGTGTCGTCCGTTATTTATAACGTTTGTCTTCAATCAGCTTTTAGACATTATGGAAAAAAATCCATCCATTTAAGGTAGAAAAACAAAATACACGAAAATAATGCATTATTAAGTCTGTTGGTTTGTGACATCCCTTTTCTTTGAAAAATGTTGTTTAGTATTAAGAATTATAACAGTACTCAGGTGACAAATAGTTTAGCTATAGCTCTCATTATTAGATCTGTATCTCTTCTGATTAAGTAGAATTGTATCTCCTGGGCGTTTCATGGTCTTCATGGTAATTTCCTAGAAATTAACAGGCTTCTTATTGACAAATAACTAAATACCGAAGTTACTGTGAATTTACTTTCTGCATATGCGCATTTCGACAACTTATGTCTCTTCAGTGCAGATTAAATCTAAACGTTTGGAAGACCAGAAACTCAAATATATTTAAAAACTGATAGAGAACAAATAACCAATATGATCTAAATGTAAAGCCAAAATCAGCTAAGGACAGAGCTTTGCATTCTTGAGGGAGATACTCCTTAGTTTTTAACAAAATTTACAAAAATTTAAGTAAGGAACAACATCTACTTGATTTGATATACAATCATTTTTGTTTTGGAGTAAACACTACTGATTTTATCGTTATTTTAGATCTTTTTTGGTTATTTACTCTCTGCTCTGCGTCAGCAGTATTTTATTCCCTCCAAATGTTTGTTTTCAATGACATAGTTGTTGAAATGGCAATCTGCCAGTCTGTCAGGTGACGTAAACGGGCACCTGACGATATTCCGGCTTTTGTGCTTTGACTTCAAATACAAATGGCAAAATCAGTTATTCTAGAAATATATAATAAGTATAAACCTAAGGAGTATCCCCCTGGTGTAAGGTATTGTCTTTTTCTGATTTTATCGTTGTTTTAGATATTTTTGGTTATTTACTCTCTGCTCTGCGTAAGCAGTATTTTATTCCCTCCAAATTATATAGTTGTTAAAATGGCAATCTGCAGACTAAAATTGACTGCAAGTTCGGTATTGTGTTGAATTCTGCATAATAGTGATATATAATAAATTTTGGTATGATTACATTTCTATAATTTAGTAGATATTAACTACACTGATTTCTAGAATTTTTTTAAGTTTATACTTCTTGTCTTTATTTAAACATTAAATAACATCAATTTTTGATGGAAAGTAATGTTTCTGACACTGTATTTAACAATGCATTTTATTTTATTTAGCTAATGCCAAAAGTTTCTTAGAAAGTTACCAATTCCATCATTGGAGTAATAACGTCCATTTATCTTGATAAATCGTTCGCATTCCGTAAATAATTTAATGGAAAATCCACTACTTTTCTAATTAATTTTGATCACATCTTTTCAATTCTCTGCAAATTTAATTTTCGTCCACATTAAACTCGAATTACTATTTACTTCTATATGATTTACAACGGTTCCTAATCAAATACTATTTGAAGAATTCGGAATTTACCGGAAGAAATACAAAGTTATCTTATTCCACGTTATAACTCCGATGGAATTTCAAGAAAATTGCTGCATGTGATAATGGGTTAATCCTTGTCCATACAAACAGAATATAGATCGGTAGTTTTGGTAAGAAAATTAAATTATCATACTTATATCCCTGATGTCGTTGACATTGTCTGTGTTATATCAAGAAACTAATTTGTTGATCTGGATGTCAAATTAAAGGCGATCCTCATACAATACCAATACAAAAACCTGACCTTGTATTCGTTATTTGTTGTTCCAAACATAGTTTTTATTCCTGCAGACACTGAAAAAAATGATTGTTACGATCTCATGGAACAATTCATATAGAGGAAAAAGATATATATTATGTGTTTGTCAAAATAAGTGTAGTATTGCAAGAAATGATTACACATTTTGTATATTTAGAAATATCTAAAGTATTGGAGGTTTATTTATTCCAAAACTTTTTCCAAATAGTATTTAATGTGCTATAATATTTCACATCTTTTGGACGACTGAGTTAATTGTGTCATTATGGTAATCCTTATTTTATGTTAAATTTTTATATAAATTAGCGGTTCCATTCACTTTAGATTTACCTTTTTTGTCCATCTTTTTTTTTGTATTGTTGTTATTTGTTCCTATCTATCTATAATCGCCCATGGTAAGCCTAGTAGTGTTTAGGTAAACGAAAATGCTCTATTATCAAAATCGAGACTAAACATTACTCTGAATCATGAAAAAAAAACATCATCAAATGTTATTTAAAATAGAAATTTGCTTACATTTTTCCCAACCAACCTAAACGTTATTCAGCCAGCTGCCTGACTAAACCAATTATACGCGAACACAGCTTACCTAAACAGTTCGCCAAGAACTCAGCTTGCTATGATGGGTGATAATCTGTTGGAATTTATCACCCTTTAAAGTAAAATGTGTTATGTCAATGCGAATAATCTAAATAACAATATAAATATTTTTGCACTTTTTTTCACAATCAAACTTTGCAGACAATCTCTGTAAAATTATTTGTATTACTTATCAAAGTTATATTCATTGTTGGACTTATTAAATCACATATTGCAGAATCCAGATTCTGAATTTCAAGAGTTTGCGCCAATCATCAGAACTGTGTTTTATTTGAACATTTTATGTATAAGGTTGTGTGTTCGGCACCAGACCAGTGTCCATCTTATCTGCATAGGAGACGCACAGAAACGCGCTGTGATAATTGATAGATCAAACCACGGCATGTTGACTCAACACAAGATCCTTGAACGTTGAGCAGCAAGCGACCATTATTCTGCCATAGACAAAGATATTACAAAACTGTTTGCAATGGAATATTACTTCCGACCATAATGGAAACCATGAAATGTCATTTTTGCGTGGACCAAACATGTGAGTTCTGTGGGAAAGAACATTTTGGCTATGTATCTTTTACACAAGATAAACAGTGGATTTCCTGTGGAAAGTTTTTTCTTACGTAGGGATGTGTTTTACAGCAGTAACAAGTAGGGCAAAACTAAAGCAAGCTGGACATCCCAGAAATCAGAAGATACAAAGACCAGTAAAATCGACCGGTCAAAAGAGGAGAGATTTTGTACGTAAGCAGACTTATCTTGACAATTTCTAGATTTCACCGTCTTTGTATGTATTGCTTTTATTTGTTGCACAGCAGTGCTTATTATTGTTGCACAATAATGCTAAATAAATAGAAGTGACAACAAAAGTCAGAATCCATTACAGGGAGAGACTAATAAGAGATGAGATTCTAATATGATGTCCTTCAAATGCTTTGAGAACACTACAGGGTTTCATGAGCATAGAGCCCTCGGTGACGTCACAATACAAATACCGGACGTCATAATCTCAACCGTAAATAGTTAAACGGGAATAACACATTTTTATTAATTTTATCCCTAAATAAGGCTTAATGTTAAAAAAATGGGTAAACGTAATTTTTCTTACATCTTTTATATGCTTGGTATGTTGTTTCATGGTCTATTTCGCTTAATTTTTGAAATGGCATTTGAAAACATCCTTCTAGTACCACTTCAAATTTTCAGAACATTTCCAAACCATATAAGAATCGAAATTGGGCTTTATGCTAACTAGAACATGGTAAGACATTATATTTGTCCTTATTTCATTCCTCGCTATCGCTCAATATAAAATATCGACAAATATAATGTCTTGCCATGTTCTAATTAGCATACAGCCGACTTGCAATAATCTATTTCTTAAATAGACCTACTCTGTAAAAAATTCTCTTCATTATTGGACTTATTAAAATGCATATTGCAGCAACCAGAGCATGTGTTGCAATGTTTGTGGCAATCATCAGAATTTCGTTTTATTTTGACATTTTATGTAGAATTGTTGTGTGCGCATTCAGCCAAGCACTCTTGGGTTGCACGAGTATTCATAATTCAAGGTAATTACTACGAAAAGTATATATATAAAGGTTCCACTGAATCTAGTGTCTCGCCAGCTCAGATAGGTGTCTAATGAGTTGACTTATATCAAGATATGATTCCTGTATAGAATTCCAATTCATAACTTGTTTTCGAGAGAATCTCTAATGGGCCATCAATCATGGTACCGTTAATCGGTTATTTTCGCTTCGGGTTTTGTTCGGGATTTCAGTGTAAAACAGAGTAATGAAATATATGCTTTGTTTATCATTTGCAAATTTATACTTTATTCAATGCATTTCAAATGGGCTGTGAGATTTACGCTGAGTACAAATGTTTAATGTTTGTTTGTGCTGAAGAGACGAAAGTTTTTCGTAATGGTCATCTACAGAACTAAATTTTACAGCAATGTCAGCATTTGTTTGTTTGATCATTTAATTAAGTTTCTGTGATAACCATACACGTTTTACTGGAATTAGCTTCGGAACCGTAGCCCTACAGGTCCTTTTATATTTTTCTGATTTGGCACACCATACAAGAGTCAGAGACTGTCCTCGCTTGTCCGAGTATCCCTTCAAACCCAATCAAAGTTGCGTAAACATTTTGTTGCGTAAAATCGAAAGTGTTTAATAGGGTGAAATCCGTAGCTCTATGGTCCGCAACTATCAGCACAAGGACTATAGCAGCTACTGTTCTGCAGCTATACTTGAAAATAAGTAATACGTTTGTAAATAAAATGGTTGGAATTAATGCTTAAAATATATTTGTGTTCTAGCACTTTAATCTTCTCATCTTATTTATCTGAAAATTGTGCAATTGCAACCGGAGACCATGATTTTCCTTACAAATTCACTTGTATGTCACCACCGAGGATCGAACCCGGGACCTCTAGCACTTCAGCCAACCACCTAACCGAATGAGCTAAAGAAATATTCCATTAGCTCAGTCGAACCCCTTCTAAAGTATATATCTGACATCAAATATGTCATTTCCCCAAAATAACCTGTAAAACACCACTAGGGGTTCAATATTCTATGGGGTTCAAAACGATTTTTACTGGCTATATATATCTACCTACTACAACGAGATGTTGACCAATGAAACCGGGCCATGTTTAATAATTGTGTTTCTGCAGATCAAAATGTCATGTCTCATTACTTCAAATTAAATATTATTGGAAATACACGACACCTGAGCCAAAACAATGTTCAACTGCTGGTAGAAATAGAGGACATAAATCGCCAATCGAATGAATATTTGTTTAGAAGAATGCCGTTTGCAATGATAATGTCATTCACATTTTGAATAGTGTTTTATCATAAGAGGGAGATGCTTACCCTCTCCAATCACCTGGATATACTCACCAATTATTTTGTGTTATTCTACAAAAACCTCCCAAATTACATTGTCAGACTCTTCACGAAGTTTGTGTGATTCTCGAACCCCCGAATCACTTGGTCACATTTTTTATGGAGTTTGTGTGATTCTCGAAACCTCCCATATTACCTTGTCACAATCATCACGAAGTGTGTGTGATTTTCGAAACCTCCCGAATCACCTTGCCACAATATTTACGGAGTTTTTGTGATTCTCGAAACCTCCGAAATCACTTTATCACCTTCTTCACGGAGTTTGTGTGATTCTCGAAACCTCCCGAATCACCTGGTAACACTCTTTATTGAGTTTGTGTGATTCTCGAGACCCCCGAATTACCTGTTTACACTCTTCACAGAATTTGTGTGCTTCTCGAAACCTCCCATATCACCTTGTCACACTCATCACGAAGTGTGTGTGATTTTCGAAACCTCCCGAATCACCTTGTCACACTATTTACGGAGTTTTTGTGATTCTCGGAACCTCCCACCTGTTCACACTCGTCACGGAGTTTGTGTGATTCTCGAAACCTTCCAAACTTCCTTGTTATACTCGTCAAATCGGTATGTTAATCATACTTGTATTTCAAGTTGTTTTGACATATTTGCAATAGTATTGTAAGGCCCGGTTTCATTGGTCAACATCATGAAAAGCAAAGAAGTTATTTCTCAATAAAGGGTTCTTGGAGACTTATAAGCTCCAAGGTAAATTAGTTCAGCATATGATGACTTAGAATTGAGTGATAACATGAGTTATAAAGAGTTTATCGATGAGTGGCCTTTCAATCACAAACATTACATAAAATCCTTTAGATTTTATTCGGTTTGTGAGTGAGTCGGCCGCTTTAAACATCGATAATCTCCTAAAAATTTACTTTTATTCCTACAATAGTTTTTTCTTGATTACCATCAAAGGAATATTTTAGGCAAAATTACATCATCTTAAGTAAAGATACGAAATAAAAACAATGCTGTTCAAATGTTGAACAATCCGTTGACTCTGCATCCATAATAGTAAGGTGCCCAAGAGACGATTTTTCCGATTTTGGGTTAACGGAATAACACAGACCTGTATTATACATGTTTGGAAAAAGGATACCATGGCACATCGAAATAACGATGTCGTAGTTATTGGCTGTGGTCACATTTTATTTTAGATGGGGTCAAAGGTCAGCTCCCAAAATTTTGAAAATTTTGATGCATTTTAAAGTAAGCTTCATTTCACAGATAAAACTGCAACGAAATTTGAATATTCTTGTAAATATTATTGGGGTAGTTCTTCTGTTTTACTTTTTATAATTATTTTTCTTTTGTCTTTATTCAACAAGTTTCAAAGTTGGTATTTTGTTTTAAAGAATTGTCATTTTGAATATTTGCACCTACGTGATTTGAGGGGTTCTTTCGAATATAAAGAACTGCGCATTTCTGACTTTTATAGGATTATTCGTTAGAGTAAAGCTTGAATTTAATTTTAAAACTAACCGCTAAAAAATAAACTAAGTTTAGGCGAAATAAATCGTACTTTTGTTATTGGTATAAATAAGTCAATTTCCTCCCCAAAAAAATCTCATTGAAACAAAACCCAATTATATTATTTGAAATGATATGGAAAAGTGATTTTAAACGCGAAAACAAATGCACGTGCTTGGACAATCAAAACACAAGCAACGTCACTAGATTTCCGCTTTTTAACTAGACTTGGGCTTGTCAAGTAATTTTGACGAGAAATGATTGGAGTTATCTCTCGTACACTCAAAAGAACATGACCAATTGGCATGGTCTTCATAGCGACTAAAATTTGAAAGTTTTACGCAAATTTTGGACTTTTATTTGTTGATTTCTCTGTAATGGTGGACATTACATCCATGATTTTTGCAGCATAGGTACAATTCGTATATGTACTTTCGATAAAGTTGGAATATTTCAGAAATAAATCATAGTTATTTCGCATTCAATGGAAATGTCGTTAATTTAGACTCAAATTTACCCCGACATTAATACCGATAAATTACAAAAAACAGTCAAAAATGACTTGCATTCTATGATTCATATAAATATTTCAGGTCTAGACTTAACTGCAAATGGCGTTTTATTAGAATATAAGAGAGTATTACTTTTTTCTATAACTTTAAAGGTACCATATCCCAAGCACTGTTTTAGAGTACCCTTGAAAAAGGAGAAATTAGAGAAATTGTGATCACAGGAACTTTCTACGACAGCTAAAAATTTGAAATTTAATAGTAGTTCTATCATTTAAAACAAGAATTAGCCGTGTGTGATTCTATTAAACCAAACTCGAAAATCTAAGCGTCTTTTTGGACCTTGGGCATCCTACTATAAGTCATAAAATTTAATAAATACCCAAATGCATAAAAGAAACGGTAAATTTTGTTATGCTGTACACGTGTTTCAAGGAGTAAACTCTCATCAGCAGCATTAAAATTAAACTATATGGAAAACCATAATCAAAAAGTAGTCAAACAAGAAGTACTCATTACCAAAATATATCGAAATAGGAGGCCAAATACAGTACCAAGGACATCCACCGAGTGCCATACACGGAATGAAGCCTTAGGATTTTTAAGAGTTTAGAATTTTGATAAAAACAGTTAATTTCTATCTAACGCAAGGTAGTTTCTTCATGTCAGACAAGTCTGACTATTGGGCTGGTGAATACCCTCGGGGACCTCTGGTCCACCAGCAGTGGCATCGGCGCAATGGTTTCAAAATTCAATAAATATACAAATTGCATAAAAAAAGGTAAATTTCGTTATGCTGTACACGGTTTTTAAGGTGTAACCTCTAATCAGCAGCATAAAAATTAAACAATATGGAAAACCATAATACAAGAAGTACTCATTACCAAAATATATCGAAATAGGAGGCCAAATAAAACATGCTCGACATCTAGCAATGAATTCTGCTCAAACCGGTGCTGGGGCCATCTTGTACTTACTATGAGGTTTGAGCATAGCTCATTGTTGAAGGCTTCATAGTGACTTCAAGATGAAGAACAACAATAAAAACGTTCCATGGCCTGGTTTTCCCATGTATTTTAAGGAACTTTGTCTCATTTGCATTTACTCCATATCCCTTCATTAGTCATCTGAAAAACAAAATTACTAGTAGTCTCACTACAATTAGAATAACACAAATGTATTAGAAATAGAGGAAATATCTACGATGGTTTTTAAATGTAAAAACAATCTTAAACAAGTTCCTTGAAAACCGAGAAAAACAGGATGTTAAGAGCACTTGTTTCGCCCTTTATTTCCGAATGGAAATAATAATAATTGTTTTAGATTATTATTTTGTACATTTGTGAATAATAACTCAAATCATGGCCATATAAAAGTTGCTTTTCAAAATAGGATTCCAAAGTAGGTATATATTTTTTAATTTGCACATACAGACAAAATTGTTTTACAAGACTAATTTAACGCATTGCGATGGGTCATTGGGCAGAGATATTCAAATGAAATAAAAGCGGCAAAAATATGTTACAGACGGGCACACACACACACAGACCGAGAAAAGAATACCCCCTGTCGGCAATGTGGAGCGGGTATATAAAAACATTTGTGAAGACTTAATTGTCGTTATGAAGAATAAATTACTTTGTTTGATGTTGAAGCCTTCATTGTCATTATGAAGTATGGAGATGAAATTAAAAGCATTGGAAAATGAATATTGAAGCAACCAATTCAAACATAAATTTAGAAAAACATCGGTTGAACTTATTCCAAAAAGCACGAAATGACAACAAAAAAGCAAATAATTTAATACATGAACCCAAGCAGAAATCATGGTACTTGAGATTCTACAACTTGTCTGCATTCTTGGAAGATTTAGCCAAGAAACACATTTTAAAAGTTCACTGACTAAAAAGATTAACATCATCACATACAAACCTGAACTGTCATTTATACATATTTATTTGGACAATGCTAGTAGATGAAAAGTAAGATTTTTTAAAGTTAAATAAATGTTAGAACTGGATGTTAATAAATTTGTGTGATAGTAATTAAAATTCACAATGTAAAAACAGACTTTATTGTTGTGTTTAAATACTTACGATGTCACATTTTTGGTCGTCTTGGCAGAATAGAAAGTTTGTAAATTAAATGGTTTAAATTAATGCTTAAAAATAAAATTGTATTCTTGCCCTTAACTGTTCTCGCTTATTGTGATTTTAGTTTCCAGTACTTCGGGTCTGGCACGAAAACCGACTTTATTCAAAATCTTGCAATATGTTAATTCAACCAAATTTTGTCCAAAATTAAGGAGAATCTCCCTCTTGCATAGCTCTGTCCTTGTCTGATTTTGGATTTACTATTTAGATCCTATTGGAAATTTGTTCTATATCAGTTTTTTCACATGTTTCGGTATACGGAATTCCAAATCTTTCGATTTGATCTGCACTGAAGAAACATAATTTGTCAAAATGGCCATGTGCAGAAACTAAATTAAAAGTTTCTTCGTTATTTTGTATTTATTTATCTAAAACTTGTGCAATTATGTTTAATAATTGTGTTTCTGTTGATCAAAATGTCAGGTCTCATCACTTCAACTTAAATATTGTTGCTAATAGTACTACATCTAAGCTAAATACATAATCAAATGCTACATAAAATAGTTAATAGAGTTCTATAGAGCTATGAGTATGTTATTAATACAATATCAATGACTATATATTGAGGATTTTTAATGCGACTGACTATTCTTTCAGTTATAATATTGTGCCTATGCACCAATTTACATTGCAAATGACATAACAAGACTAATTCACTTCCTAAATTATATTATGACGAGAAAAAAAACAATTGTATGTGGCATTTTTATTAGGCTTAACCGGGCAAAATAAATTGATAAGAAAAGGGTCTGAAATACGATCCTAGCGAGGCAGGAAGTGATTACCCTCCCGGAGCACCTGATGTCACTGTTTTCATGGGAGTTCACACTATGGTTGCCTTAGTTCTTAATGTTATCTTTTTATTTCCGTGCATTGTGGCTGTCTCACATCCTTGTTTTGTCTTTGTTTTTCTCTGTTGCCTTTTTGCCATGTCTTTGGACTTTGATTTTTGTGATCATCACTTCCCTTGTTCCTTCTGTGTTCTGCTACTGTTGTTACAATATCTGCACTCAGTTTAAAGGTAGTAAATGCATATTTGTTTGAAGAATGCCCTTGCAATGATATCTTAGAGAAACTGACAGTATCACAAATATTTATGGAAAACAAAATTTAATACATGAATATGTCATTTCATTTTGAATAGTGTTATATAATCAGCAGGAGATGCCTTCCCTCTCCTATCACCTGGTTATTTTTCACGTATTTATGTGATGTGATTCTCAAAACCTACTGTATTATCTTGTGATTCTCGAAACCTCCCGAATCACCTGGTGACACTCTTTACGGAGTTTGTGTGATTCTCGGAAGCTCCTAAATCACTTGGTCACGCTCTTCACGGAGTTTGTGTGATTCTCGAAACCTCCCGAATCACCGGCTCAAACTGTTTATGGAGTTAGTGTGATTTTGGAAATTTTTTCATAACATATAAAGTGAGACTTAGAATCGGCATGTTGCTTTTATATGTGTTTCTTGGTAAACATGATGAAAAGCAAAAAAGTTATTTCTCGATAAACTCTTCTTGCCGATTCATAAACTCCGAGGTAAATAAATGCAGTAAATGATGACGTTAAATTCAGTGATAACATTATTTTTAGGTGTCTGCAGGGGATTAATTTCGTATTATAGAATTTTGTGAAAATGTCTGTGTAGACACATAGTTGTATTATTTATTCAAAATATAAAATAAATAAGGGGGGGTCGCCGTGCATTTAAGCGAAAAAACTGGAATTGGAAATTTAAGGATTTTACAAAGAAATGATAAGGAAAATAACTATATGAGTGGATAAATTTTAAAATCTATTATGATTTTTTTTATACTTTGCATGTGTTTTAAACTAATTATATTTTTTGCATATAAAAAATAAAAATTAGGGGCCATCGTTGAAATAAGCGAGATAAATTTAAAATGCTAATTTCTCTAGTGATACTTTTTTCAAATTACATCCGTTGCTTAAATTCTGTGGTCGGTATATCCAGCTACAAATTTAAAACACACATGTTTTAGTTTAACCTTTTTTAATAAAAATGTTGTAAAAAAAATATTGAATAAGAAATTCAAATACTTTGGAACTATATTTACATTTTAAATAACTATTTTGTTAAATTTCTAAAATGAACAAGTTTAAAACAAAAATGGCGGAATTATACCACTAACACATTAAGTACAATAAATTGGAATTACAATAAATAAAAGTAATTTTGGAAGAGTTTATCGATGTCACTCAAACATTACAAAAAGTCTTTAAAACTTTATCAAGTTTGTGAGCGAGTCCGTCGAGTTTACACATCGATAAACTCCATAAAATTTACTATTACTCCTACAATAGTTTTTCTTGATTCCAATTAAAGGAATATTTTAGAAAAATCCATAGGTATGAAATAAAAACAGTGCTGTTGAAATGTTTTTTGCAGTCTTCGTTGAATCTGAAGAGAACAATTAGTCATACTACAATTTGAATAACACTGATGTATCAGAAATAGAGGAAATATATAAGATGTTTTTAAACAAACTTAAATAGGTTCCTTGAAAACCAAGAAAAACAGGATGTTTCAAGGACGTGGTTCCGCCCTTTATTTCCGAATGGAAATAATAATTGTTTTAGGTTACAAATTTGTACATCTGTGAATAATAACTCCAATCATGACCATATAAAAGTTGCTTGGAGGACTTCAAAGTAGGTAAATATTTTCAAATTTGCACATACAGACAAACATTGTTATACAACACTTTAATTTAATGCATTGAGCGGAGATATTCAAATGAAATAAATGAGACAAAAATATGTTACAGACGGACACACACAATCACACACACATGGAGACCAAACAGAATACCCCCCAAAATCGACGATGTGGAGCGGGGATATAAAACATTTGTGGAACCTTAATTGTTATAATAAAATTATTTTGCTTGTTGTTGAAGCACTAGTTGTCAATATGAAGTATGGGGTTAGAATTAAAAGAATTGGAAAATGTATATTGAAGCAGCAAATCCGAACAAAAATTTAGAAAAACATCCGTTGAAAATATTCTTAGAAGCATGAAATGACATTAAAAAAGCAAATAATTAAAAACGTGAACCCAATCAAAAATCATGGTATTTAAAATTCTACAACTTCTCTGCATTCTTGGAAAATATAGCCGAGTTATTGAAGACACACACATTTCAAAACTTCACCGACAAAAAAAAGAAAAGCATCATCACATACATTTCAAAACTCCACTGACAAAAAAAAAAGAAAAGCATCATCACATACATTTCAAAACTTCACTGACAAAAAAAAAGAAAAGCATCATCACATACATTTCAAAACTTCACTGACAAAAAAAAGAAAAGCATCATCACATACATTTCAAAACTTCACTGACAAAAAAAAGAAAAGCATCATCATATACATTTCAAAACTTCACTGACAAAAAAAAAGAAAAGCACCATCACATACAAATCAAAACTTCACCGACAAAAAAAAGAAAAGCATCACCACATACAAACCTGAACATATTTGTTTATTTGGACAATGCTAGTTGATGAAAAGCAAGATTTTTAAAGTTAAAGAAATGTCAGAACTGGACAGAGAAACAGGAATAAAATGTTTAATAAATTTCTGTGACAGTAATTTAAGCTTACGTTTTACAAACATCATTTGCAAAGACTATAATGTTGTTATAGAGTCCTTACAATGTCACTTTTTGGTCGTCTTCGCAGAATAAACCTCCTAGCACCATTTAGTGCACTGGTCTTAAATATGTTTAAGATGTAGGAATAAAGCCCTGTCCTTGATAAACTGGAGTTTTCTAGGTATCGTGTGCGTTTTTGTCACATGTACATTCACTCCATATCCTTTCATGTTTCCTATTTAACACTTAACACAATAGTTTTAATATATATTAACCATAATTAACTAGAAAAGATACCAGAAAACACTATTCATGGCTAGAAAGTACATTCACAATTCATAATCCAAGGTCATGGCTAGAAAGTACAATCACAACTCATAATCCCAGGAAATTATACAAGAAAAGCACAAATGGAAGACAAAAGACCAACGTAAACGACAATATGAACTTGGGACTGTCGGATTTTGTATGGTTACTGGCCAAAATCAGCGGTAGGGTGCAACTTGTTAACGGACCGTATTGACTCTTCCCCTTTCTCTATCCCATTTTCCTACAGTATATTAAGCATACAAATGAAATTCAAAAGAACTAACTACAAGGCCACTATTTTAAAATGGAAAAGATGGAGACAAAAAAAATTGGAAAGATGTCTCAAGGAGTCCTTGCCTCTAATATGCCAGCTAGCTCTACTATTAACACTGTCGTAGTTCGAAAAAAATAGACTTAAATTCTCAGAAAATAGAAACTTATATTCATACATCCCTTCTATGAAGACTCTTCCCGTGCCTCCAGCTAAAAAAAAACAATCGTATACAGTTCTTATTCGTGATACAGTTTTCGTTAATTATCCTGCACTTAGCAACTCACTAGTTTTCACTCTTATTAAGATTAACCATGACAGAAATGTACACTAATTTTGGTATGGAAGACTATTATCTAGGCATTTACTGAATTTGCTGTTAATTTAAGTATTAGAAATAACCATTTTCGCAAATTACTGACTTTCTAAATACGTTTCCAAGGTGTTATTATTATGGTGAACTCTCAATATGAGAGATCTCTCATATAGGGCCTGTGTAAGTCTCGTACAATTTTGGAACTTCCGGGATCAAAAATTGTACC
>MJUU01030856.1:18674-39567 GCA_002080025.1 Modiolus philippinarum
ATCTGAACTCGGACGCAAACTTGAATGTAAGTCAATCATGCGGAAAATATAGGTCAAAGTGACCTAATTTTGCCTGGATGCTGACCTACCCCCAAAGATGCATGCACATGCAAGGTTAGATGATCCTACCATGTACAGTTACTTAGATCTGAACTCGGACGCAAACTTGAATGTAAGGCAATCATGTGGAAAATATAGGTCAAAGTGACCTAATTTTGACTGGATGCTGACCTACCCCCAAAGATGCATGCACATGCAACGTTAGATGATCCTACCATGTACAGTTACTGAGATATCAACTCAGACCTAAAATTAAATGAAAGCCAGTCAAGCGGAAAATATAGGTCAAAGAGACTTAATTTTCTTAGAGGCTGTGAGATAGCCCAAGATGCATCTGCACACAAAGTTTGATGACCCTACCCTTCATAGTTGCAGAGATATATGCCTAAATGCGGACGCGGACGTAGACGCGGACGCGGACGCGGACGAGGACGCCGGGGGTACACCAATAGTCCCCCTCAACTTCGTTGAGGCGAACTAAAAACTATTAACCAACCTCAAAAACCTATCTCAATCTGAAAAACACAAAAACGGTTCTGAACCAAATGAGGGTCGTAAGTTGTAACCGCTGGTTTCAACACAGGACCCTGCAAAAGGCTATCCTCACAACCACTCGACAATCAAAAGCCTATGTGGGTCATAAGTTGTTGCCAGAGGGACAACACCAAACCCAGCAAACGGCTGTACTATATGTTTTCTTAACTTGTTCTCCAACAAGCGTGGTTCCGCCACAGAATTTCTTCAAAGACTAGAACAATTTCGCCAAAGTGACGCTGCCCTTCAGTACTCAGGACGCGGACGCGACGGAGAGCACCCCTGAAGCAACCAATCAGAATCGTTGAGAATCTTCCTTTCTTCAATTTACATCTATATGACCCCTTATACATTGAAATTACCAGATTTTAATGAACCTGAGCATCTGCATAAGATATAAATAACAAATAAACATTGTATCAGTCACGATTTACTTGAAACAATAAGTTGTCTATAAATTAACAATGATATCCAGCGTGGTTTCCATGATAAACAATCCAGGTAAGTTTTGGTAGTTGCAGTAAAGTGTTGATTTAATTATACAAGTGAAGTGATGATTTACTGATTTTGCTACAATATCATTAGAGAAAAAAATATACTTTACCCACATATTAACATCAAACAAGAGAACATACCAACCGTTATTATAGTAAAAAAAATCCAGAAAAGGTATACTTAGTGGTAAAAAAGAACCAAAATCAAATTTATACGATTTAAAATCCTAAACGAATGCAGGAGCTGGATCAGGTGTTCCGGAAAAGTGATCATACTCTGCAACATATGGGCGAAGACAAAAATGCAAACTTATGACCTCAAATCATCTGTTGAAGCAACGGCAGTGGAAAACCAGAAAAACAATAAATTAGACAAACTCAAAACAAGAAACTGGAGAACAAATACACGAAGCATCAATAAACACACCCAAACAATTGAAATATCATTTACTAAAGATGACCATATAGCCTACGTGAGAAAATGGTTTTTCAGACAAGACATTCGTGGATCGTATAATTAACAAAAACAATTACAAGAACTAATCATTTTTATTTCTTTCAGTTTCTGTGCATATCTAGTCGTGTTAAGAATCATCTGTAACGAAATGAAATGAAATTTAGAAATTATCGGTAGAATAGAATGGCCAATACCATAGACCAATATGAAACTCTTGAATTAATAAATTCGTACATGTGTAATGACACAGTAGTCTAATTTTTTTTTATTATATCTGCATCGAAAACGTCACAAGTAAATAAACAAATGGCATTACAAAATGCCAAAAGAATTTTCAAACCGTGACGCAATAAATTAACTCATTCCAATTTAAATTTGCAATTCCAGTGATTGCAAATCTGGTGCCGCCATTTTTTGAGTGCTATAAAGTAGTGTTAATTACCAAAATGTGCGGAATTTCATGGGACTTAACAATAAAACAGTCAATAAATAGTATCGGTCAATCTTTAGACACAAATATTAAACTTGACTTGTCGTCTCTGGTGATATTTCTTTACAGATCAATAAAATCGTGTATTCATTTCTTCAACTGCCACAGCTTTCCCTGAATGAACATTTTGTATATAAGTGTTTAAAAAAACTAAGAACCTTTTAAAAGTATTAATATTTTTTAAGATATTAACTCTCTCAGATAAGCCATATTTTTCTAGCTTACAAAGCATATGAATTGATTGATTGGTATTACTAGAAAAACAAAGAAATAAGAAGTCCTAAAACAACGGCTAAGTACAGAATTTGTAAAAGATACCATATTAAAAATATGAATTAAGTTTATAAATTGAAGAAAACACTAAATAACAGCAGGGTGAACAGACGAGCATCATCTCTTCATATTACATTGTATTGGAGCAAGTTTCCTTTTGTGAGTCAAAATGCCAAATATCTCCAACATTTTTTCAATTCACTTCTTTCCAATGTTTCATTGAAGTTAAATTTCAACTTGTTAGTTATTGCTTATTTTTCTTATTTTCTTATTATTATTATTATTATTATTATGGAAAAGGAATTTATGAGTTATCGACTGAAAACCAAATTTGTTTGATATTTTCAATTCATCTTAAGTCATTCTAACTTTAAGATTTGACATTTTCCCTCAACATTAGTACGGGTCTTCATTTCTTGAAATGCATTTGAATGTTAAAGTCTCGTTTGGGTCAATTTTAAACTTTTTTTAGTTCTCTTCAAGAAAGCAAATATTTCTTTGATTTGCAAAGTTCTTTTCGTCAATGTGGCCTTGACCTCTTACCAATTTTCTTTATAATCGATCAGAATCTTCAACATTACTGTCTGACTGATTTATCAGCATAATTTTACAAATATGGTATAGTTGCTAAATACAAAAATACCGAAGTTGCAGAAAAAAACAATAAATTTCGTTATGATGTACATGTGTTTCAAGGGGTAACCTCTCATCAGCAGCATTAAAATCAAATAATTTGGAAAGCCATAATCCAAAAGTAGTCAAAAAAGAAATACTCATTACCAATTAACATAGAAATAGGAGGCCAAATCCAGTACCAATGACATCTACCGAGTGCCATAACCAGTCACAGATCTATTTCAAGGCAACATAAAATAATATATTATTTTGATACATTTTAGTTGTGGTGTTCATGAAATTTATTTAATCCTCCAAAAGATATTTAGTATAGATAATATTATTTTACTGACAGATCAGCTGATGGCCTGAAATAAAAAATCCCGAAATATGATGAAAACTTCATTTGTGTATAATATATCTTAGAGAACAACATAGGTGACGTTTGCTTTTATATCTATGCACAAGACGCCTACTGAAATGACCTTACATTTTATCCAAGAAGATGCCCATATATGGTGAATTCAACATTTCATATAGATTGGCAAAGGGAATGTACATAAACGCTAATCATATTAACCACATGTATATTTAACCAATGTAAGTAAGGTTTCAAGAAATAATATTACAAAAATAAACCTTCTATTTAACTTACCTTGTCTCAAGTACAACCTATTAACATCCATCTCCATGACACACACCATGTCCACAATGACAAGGACTAGCACATGGAGGGTCACAATCACTTGTATCACGCCTTTTTTTTAAACAAAAACAATCATAAAGTTAAAACTTTTCAAATAATATTCATTACTCCTTGCGAATGCAGATATCATGAATAGCTTATTATGTCTTAAGTCGTTTAAGTGTTGTCTTAGGGTAAGAAGATGACATTAACAAATCGTCCACTAAACGGATCTTTCAAAACCATTTATGCCACATTGACCTTATGACGGGTTCTGCCAACAGACAAGGAAATGCTTACCCTTCGGCATCACCTGATTTCATTCACGGTTTTATCCGAGTTCACACTGTATGAGCCCTGGTTTTGAATGTTGTGTTTTTATTTCTCCGTTTGTACCTGTCTGGTGTCGATTTTCTGTGTTCTCGTATTTGCCATGACTTTGATTTTGTAATTGAGATCACTTTTTTCCTTCCGTATTGTATAGCCTTTATTTTATCAATAATAGACAACACGCTTTTTCACTTTCTATGATATGACTGATTTGCGACATACAATAACAAAACATACTAATACTGCTTTAGTAAACAAACAGAAAGTAAAAGATAATCTGTTCTCCAATTCTCGGCTTGTTAACCAAGTTGGTTGAAAATACGTATTATTTTTAATCCACACGATGGTTAAATTTCTGCGTGATTTTTCCAGCAACGTTTCATTTCATTCATAAAGTCTATTGTGACGTCATCGTTACTAGGCATTCAGATAGCGCGACCAATGTTGACAACCGTGCTGAACCATTGAATCTGCACCTGAAACACTGTAAAAGTCATTGGAGAAACAATATATCCTTCCGTTTGCTCGTGGATTACGATATTTCTCCATTCTCGATAGTTAAATTTCCGATTTTAAGATGCTCGCTAAAGCTCGCATGTTGAAAATCTCAAATTTAACTATCTCGAACCGGAGAAATATCGTAATCCACTTGATCCGGAAGGATATACTATATTTCTCCAATTCTTAGCGCGTTAACCCAGTTGGTTAAAAATACGAATTATTTTTAATCCACACGTTGGTTAAATTTCTGCGTGATGTTTCCCGCAACGTTTCATTTCATTCATAAACTCTTTTGTGACGTCATCGTTACTAGGCTTTCAGATAGCGCGACAAACGTTGACAATCGCGCTGAACCATTGAATATTACTTGAAACACAGTAAAAGTCATTGGAGAAACAATATATCCTACCGTTTGCTAGTCACTTCTCCATTCCCGATAGTTAAATTTCTATCTGTTATCCTTCACAACTCACTTTCTAGAAAATATTCTCTATTGGGAAGCGACAAGGCCACTGAGTCTTTACTTTCAAGCAAGTAATGGATTAATTTTTTAAATACAAAAATATGCTGTAAATTTCTGTTCAAATAAAAATCCAGTTAATTTACAAAAAAATATTGTCGTAAAATAGTTAATAAATACAACGACACTGGATTACCCATTGGACAGTCAGATTAACCATTGGACAGTCACTGTGACCTTGACACCTTACCTGGTTTCTCTGCAATAAAACATGTTTTCATATCTGGTATCTAATAAAAATATACGATTTTTTTTTATTTGAAAATGAAATGTATGAATTCTTGACAGGAAACCAAATTTTCCGGACATTTTGACCTGTTTTCTAACATCAGTTGAGGAATGCATTAGCATATCTACGTTCAGTTTTGATTCAAATGCAAAACTTTGTTGAGTTATTTTCCAGAAACCATGTTTTCTGAAATTTTAAGTCTACTTTAGGTCACTGACCTTGACTTTTGACGTACTTTCTGAAAAATCGATAGGAATCCTCCTTAACTTGTTCTTAACAATATTTTGCCGTTGAATTTGAAGCAGATGTACTCTGTGTCTATAAGATCTTGTTCTGAAAATTTCTTAGTTTCTCCGTCATTGTGAATTTTACCTGTGACCTACTTTCATTTTCACTTCAACCAAAATCAATCGTTATCTTTTGTTTTTGACATGTTAAACGTTATAAATATATATAAAAGTTTCATTTGCATCGAACGTAAATATATTGGGGGCAAGAGAGTTTCATTATCATGCCAACAAACAACATAATTTGATGTTTGCATTTCCCTTAAGGTGGGACGTTACCAAATGACGTCCCGTCAAGAGTTATCGGTCCTTCATATAAACGTATTCTCTAGACGTCAAGAATTTCCCCTTAAATTATTCCTTTACACGGTACTGTAAATAGGCAGATTCAACTAATGACAAAATAGAATGTTCATTTTATCAATAAATAATTGATGTTTAGAAAATGATATTCGGGTCTAAAATAATTAGAATTTGCGGTCAACGGAAAATGCGTCTTTTGAACACAATGAAAAGGTTAAAGAGAAAAAAAACAGGAAAAAAAACATATTTCCCGCGGGAAGATTTGCATGATCAACATCATAGATCCTTCGAGACGGAAGAGTCATTTCAAAAATGAGCAAGGAGTGGGCCCGAAAAAAAAGAGCGGCAGATTTTTCTACCGCAAAAGCACGGGAAAAAGGTCTGCCCGTCGTAACTTATTTTATTATTATTCTTCAAAAAGGTACAAAGCGGTTATTAGAGGCATATTTTCGGAGTTAATTGCAAACAAAAAACGTGAAAGGTGGTCAATGATAGTCATTCGTTACATTTGAACTGTGTAATAATGGTTAAAAAACAAAATGTATTTTTTCAAAAAGAAATAGTATAAGACCGTACTCACAACAAACACGGTGTACTGAAAACTTGTTTACATTTAGTTTTGTGTATTCGACACTGGTTTGACATGTAATTTGTTTTCACTTTAAATCAGGTTTAATCGCCTACACCATCTGTAAACTAAATGTAATGTCTTTTTGTAATACTTAACATAAATACAATTTTGATTTTTAATTTCTGTTCATGATTAGTTTCCAGTAAAAGTTGGGGTATTTCGGCAAAATTGCTCTCAGATTTTAATTTGCAGGTCTTTTTTTCCTTTGATAATCCATCAGAATTACAGATTGTTATCCTCCTGTGATACATTTTCATAGATAGGAAAACGACCAAAGTAGTCAGCAAACTAAACATGAAATCATTTTTACATGTATATCTCTCTACAAATTCTTTACTACTCAATACACATAATAAAAGATGTGGGGACGGGTGCAAAAGGGTTGAAGCATAACGTAATTGAAAGACACTCACATTTGCATTATAAAAAAAAATATGTGTTTTCATACAATACATATAAGAAGGTTTGATAATGTTTTGGTAGGAAACAAACAATTCCAAGTAACACAGACGGAAAATGCATAACGAAAGTGAATTTATTCCTACCGGGGAATCAAATGCTCTGGATGGCTGTGCACGGCCAAATGTCCTGCTCCTTGATTTAAGTCCATTTGAAGGAAGGAGACAAGTAACATGTGACATTCATTATATTTTGAAACTCCGGGATCTGCCGCATGTAACTATGCAAAAGAATGGTCTACTCAACTTCACAGTAAATTTTACCGTTTTGACTTTTATTTCATTTATTTTCTCATTATTATTTTCGATAGAACAAATGAAATTTTCATTGTACTTGATAATACCTAAATCTTAATGGGGAAAAGATCATTTACATGTCAGAATTTTTTAATGTTCAGTATATACAATTTTTAGTCAGATTCATTTATATATCAAAATTTTTAAACAATGTGTCCAGGATTAAGGGATCTTCAGATTTCGAATACGGACTGAATTGTGCACACGAAACCCTCTCCTTCATCCGTTTTATGTTTACAATTCTAAAACTCGGCAAGTAATAATCAGCTATCACAAAAATTATGTCGCTATTGTTTATCAAATACTTTTAATGAAGTTGAAGATGAAAGGCATTTTATTGTTAGTTGTCCATTGTATAACAATCAGCGAATTTTACTACCAGTATTTCATATACAGAATTTTTTTTTTGCACAAATTTTTAAAATCTTCACAAATAAAACATTTACCAACTCTGATTCTTGGTAATTTTATTACAGAATGTTTTGAAATAAGAAACAAATGGAGACCAAATGAATGATTTTCTTTGTAATATTTTGCTCATTGTTTTATATGTCATTTTTGAAGAATAGGTTATTGATTAGACACAAGCATAATGTGTCAGGCTCTGGTCCTGCCCTTCATTGCCACAGCTGACCAGCAGTGGTCTATTTTTGTTTGTTGCATTATATGTCTTATCAATCATACTGTATTTTGTTGTATTATAATGCCTTTATGGGTTCTTGATTAGTATAATAAAAATTCAAAGCCGAAAATCTATACCCCTCCCCCCGAAAGTTAAATAGTGGTACTTTTTCTTATTTTACCAAATATTTTTATTTGAATAAAAAAAATATATGCATTTTGGAAGGTTTCCAAAACGAAAAAGAGTATATAATAAAATTATAAGTAAAAGATTGGAATACCTTCAAATGATACATGTATTTTTTACTATTTCATTGAAAATGTGTGGCTTAACGGTGTTTATTTTACATCGAAATTATCAGCAATATATTGTCTGAAAATTAAAATGAATGTAAAAACGAAGAAAGCTGAGTTTTAAGTAACATACACTGAACTCGCACATATCCTACATTAAATATCGCTTCAATGTTATGAAAACTTGTTTGACACTCAGCGGGAAATCTAGTGGTATAAAATTATCTCCCTTCTAGAAAAGCTCTTCTGTGTTCAAAACTATTTCAGAACTAGTCTGGATCATTCAGACTCTTTACATTGAAAATTCACGTAGTATATTTACTTGTAACGCTAAAACGAGGCTTACCAAAAATTTGGTACTGGAAAATGATTGGACATTATCTGATTGGTCGGTACATGTAAATAAATACAAACACACGTGTTGATGAGCACGTGTTGCACCNTTACTCTGTAGTTTAAAAGAGATTAAACTTGCCTCCAAGAAGAGGTAATATGCGAATTCCTTGCATAATTTTCTGTCGTGATGAAAATATTCAACGGAAAGACTGGTCAAAATCAATTGCTATAGAGTGTTAAAATGGATGTACCCAGACAAAATTATATGTACAGATAGATTTTCTAACATACTTTACTTATAGGTCAATTAAGTGACGATTCTTGTATAAGAAACACGGAGATCCAAAACGCATTCTATGTAACTAAGCAAAATTATATCGTCTTGAAACAAAGCCATTTTCCTTTTATACCTAAAATCGGAAATGGTAATCATCAAAATAAGATTTCATTGGTTCAATCAAGGAAAAGGGCGTGCCTTCAGTTAAAGCCCATTCAAAGACCCCACGTGCTTAGTGAGTAAAAATCGATTTTGTTTATGTAAATAAGACGGTTACCAGGTAGAANGTATGGCATTTATTGATTACAATGTTTTAGAATGTTCGTATTTTAGCTATTTTCTGAGGTGCCTATGTAAACGTACTTTCTTTCCAAGTATATTTCTAACCCAGGTGCGTAGTTCCCTTTACGCAAAAAGCATTAACTTGCACATCGTTTAAAGAAAAAAAAACAGGGGTAAACCCCAGGGGGGTACTATCTATCATCCTATGTACCTAGGCTGGTCATGGGAAATAAAATTTTAACCCCCAAAAATAGTACTTTTTTCAAACTACCCCCCCNTTAATTGCAAAGTATATTTTTTCCTAAAAATTTCCGTTGTAAAGAAATGGCTAGATCCAAAACACTTTGGAATCAGGTATATTCCGGGAAATCTCATTTTTCATTAAATATATGTAAGAAATATCAAATTTTTTTTTAAATGTCATTTGTCAACGTCAAGATACATCACATAAACATAACAGAGTATAAATTTTCTTGTTATAAGTAACTTTTATCAGGTCTTAACAACGAGTTATACATTGAAATCGACATTTTTATCTTTTCAAAAGGAGAGTTCATATTCTATTGTTTAAATACCACCGGATTTCAGACTGCACTGTGAACAAATTAATGGTTTGTTAAAGTGTCGAGTACACCTACACTTCACTGCGTTGAACACAGTTGGAAGAAGCCCAAGTATTCATTTTGAAAGTTAAATTACACTCAATACAGTGTCAAGCATAAAAATAAATAAATAAATAAATAAATAAATAATCTTTATTTCAAGAGGATAAGCCCATTAGCCGAAACTAATCTTCCTGCATTTTACAAAAGCACATTTTTAAGCTGGTGTTAATAGCACTATTATGCAAAATTATTTGATCGAGATGCAAGAAAAACGTTGTAAACAGTGACCGTCAGCAACGTCCCTAAATCTTGACGCGACGTCAACATAAAAACGGCACTTTTTTACTGTCTTGCTTGTGTTCAAGCTTTGATATTTCTCTTAAGTGAACGGTACCCCCTGTAAAGCTGCGTATCAAAAGATTGCGCTTTTGCTCAAGAATATTATGTAACATATTTTTGGTCATGGAAAAATAGTTTTTGGTTATTGAATTTTAGATTCCAACAAAAATTTGACATCAAATTTTGTGCATTTTTCTATATGTCTTTGTTATTTTCCTTCCATTTTGCGAACCTTTAAGGCTAGAAAATCGGGAAAAAATGCACGGTACCCCCAATTTTGGATTTCACATTCCAATACACCTTATTGAGTTCTTCTTTTCTACAAAATATTAGTAAAATATTTTAACATCTGATTTGGTAACGTCCCATCTTAAACAAAAATTAACAGAACAGAAAACACAGAATGGCAAAAAAACTGATTTATTTCATTAGAACATTTGATAACTAGCTGAAACTCCCCCCCCAAAAAAAACATACAATTAAAAAAAAACAGAAAAGGGTATCCCCTCTTTGAACTTTAAATATCAGTTTCTATACTTTTTCCTTCCTCTTTACTCAACATATTGATTTTATATTTGGTACATGAGTGTACATGTATAAGTAAAATTCGGAAATTGGTTACGGTAGAAACATTTTGCACAGAGTTACAGTTTTTTAATAAAAATATTGCTTTCTCCGCAATTTCTTTACATACTTCAACTCATTGATGGTTATTGGTTACATGAGTTGCAGATCAAGTTCGAGTTTAGTCAGATATAGAACTGATGCAGAGTAATTGTCCCCGGACGTATATTAGTTTTCACAGGCTTTTAATGTCATTCCTGTTATCATGTACCTTCTCATACCGTTATATTGTTACAAAATGGTGAGCTAGAGATTTGGTTTGTTAGGACAGTATAGTTACCAAATACATATCACTACTCGAAGTATACCTGGCATATAAAATTTCTATTTCATATCGAAGAAAAATTATACAATGTGTGCAGTTATGTGCAACGCCTGCATTTTTGGATTTTTCAAATTCATTCATTAAAAATGAAATAGAAATATAACACATATTTTGCAGATACACAGCATTATAGCGCTCCACATTTCATAGCATGTTTGAAAGGCCAAACAATGTTTAATCGAACTTGGAAGAACATATTTTAAAAGGATGTTAAGATCAAAAGTCGGTATAACATCGCGCGACCGCATACACTAAAAATAATCAGTTTCGTTCTAGTTAAAAACAGTCAAAAAATTATATTTAAATATATATATGGATGATAATGGAAAAAAATATAATTTATAATCACCACAAGACACAAACATTCCTAACGTTTGTTTAAAAGTAAATGCATCGACAAAAAAAAATACTGAAGTCAAAGGTTAAATGTCCAAACTCAAACGGAAAAATCACAATAACGACTTTACACTGGAGCCGAAGTGCGACCCTAGAATTTCCTAATTTACGTCTATGGCATTTAATTTTTTATAGATTCGACTCGATCAAATGCCTTATTTAAGTCAATAACAAATTTACTTTAATAAGGTGCACATTGACGTAAATAAGGCACTTAATCGAGTCACATCTATACAAATTAAAAGCCATTCACCTAAAAATGAGGAAACTCTCGCGTCGACCCCAGTGCCTTAAGTCTCGTACAATTTTGGAAGTTCAAGGTACATTTATTGTTAAGTAAAGTAGATGACGCAAGAAATAGAATATGCAATGTAAGCTTTGTATTTGCCGTTTTATAGAAAAAAAAATAAATCACACAAGGGTGCACAAGCCGAGTTGCAACTTCAAATATTGTGTGACCAAGTAAATATTTCTATTTTTTTTGTCTAATTATCTTTCCTACATAAAATCCAAAATTCTAAGATTTCAAAAAGGTCAAGTTTCATATTGACATTTAAATATATAAATCACTGTAACCTCATATTTGAACTGATTACAGTTTCAATCAATACAGGTTTTTAAAATTTTAAAATATCTGGCAGCAAAGAAAGTACTAAAATTTCTTTGAATGAGATGTTGCCCTTAGCCAGCATGACCTTGACCATCGACCTTCTTCCTCCAAAATCTATCTGGTTCTTCTCTTTTCGGTCTTAGTTTCAATTGAATTGGATTTAAATGTTTTGAGTTATTGGCCAGAAACCAGATTTTTTTAATTTTCAATTTATTACCAATAATTACCTTGACCTTTGGCCCTCTTTCACAAAAAATCAATAGAGTTCTTCCCCTCATGGTATCCAAAATATGTCAAAGTTTGATTTGAATTAAATCTAAACATTTTGAGTTATCTTCTGGAAACTAATTTTTTCTGAAACTATTTTCAGTCACTGTGATTTTGACCTTTGACCTGTTTTCTCAAAAATCGATAGGATTCCTTCCGCCAAGTAGCCAACAATACATCCAAGTTTAATTCTAATTGGATATTAACTTTTCTAGTTATCATCCGGAATGAAATTTTTCTGAAAATTAATTTTTTTTGGTCACTGTGACCTGGACTTTTGACCTTCTTTCTCAAAAATCGATAGGGTTACTCCCCTCCTGGTTACCAACAATACATCCAAGTTTCATTTCAATTGGATATAAATCTTTTGAGTTATCATCCGGAAACAGATTTTTTTCTGAATTTTTCAGTCTTTGTGACATTGACCTTTGATCTACTCCCTCCAAAATCAATAGGGTTCCTCTCCCTCCTGGTTAAAAACAATATTTACAAGTTTCATTTCAATTTGATGTAAACTTTTTGAGTTATCATCCGGAAACCAAATTTTTTTTAAATGTTCAATCTATTTTCGGTCACTGTGACCTAGACCTTTGATCTACTTTCTTGAAAATCGATAGGGTTCCTCCCATCCTGGTACCCAGCAATATATATAAGTTTCATTTCAATTTGATGTAAACTGTTTGAGTTATCATTCGGAAACTAATGTTTGATGCCCGCCCGCCCACCTGTAACACCAAACCAATAGCCGAGTTCAACTTCGGCTAAAAATGCTTTACTAACTGGGTATGCTATTTTGGAAATGAAACATCGAAATGACTGTCGTCGAAATAGGCAAGTGACCGTTTTTACAGTATTATAATTTATCAGATCGGTGATGATCACATCTTTGGAAAAAAATAACTGAATGCAAGAACAATGTTCTATAGGGGATAACAAGCCAAGGATACAGTATTACAAACGAGGGTTATTTAAACTCTAATCAATCAATCTATCAATCTATCAAGTGATAATAAACAACAAATGAAAAAGGTGATTTCGACAACTTATATATTTTGGTGCAGATAATAATCAAACATTGAAGGACACTGAAATACCGAAGCTGAAAAGAAAATTAAAAGCGGATTGGGAAGACAGGATATTACGGTATAGCAATTTTGAGAAAAACTATTCAAACTTGAAACTAGAGAGGAAATATCATAAAAGTATCTAAATTTGACTTGTGTTTTCTTTTTTTTCCGTTAATTTCTTCTTCATTGCAACCCCTTTTAAAAAGTTTTTATTATACCGATATCAACCCTTATTTTCTGTTCATTTACTTCAACCCGTGATCTGTTTAAGCAAATTGTTATTATTTGTTTACTTCTAACCGAAATAAAGTGATTTCCTCTGTTGCATGTTATTTAGCATACATTTTTACCACAAACATTCAACTGAAAATTTATTAACAGAGTTCAGCTATACGCTGATAAATGATAATGGTCTACTTTACATACTTTCCTACTCCTGGAAAACGCGAATAGTGGTAGCCATCTGGACAGTCGCAACGACTGGTCACCGTGTTACATGTACCATCTTTCCTATGTGTAAGGTCATAAATTAAGGACCCTCCAGCATGGTGGTCATGGAGACAATGATTTTCGCATTGCATATCATTAGTACAAGCTGTGCATGCAACCACTGAAAAAAGGTTTTATTTCCTATTAACAATAAAATTATTGTTGCTGTCATTTCGTGCAATGATGATATGGGTTGGATAAACATACTTTTATTTCATTTTCCTGTAAAAGTTCAGTATGCTCAGAAAATCTTAAATTCATTTTTATGTTCGATTATTTCGTTACGCGAAATATATTCTAATGAGCCTTTATACAGTAAGCAATTGCAATTATTTAGGTTTGCAAAAATAAAATCAAATAATTTTGAAAGCAACAGCGAAAATGTGCGACCGGCAAAAATGACTACTTCGATTTTTAGCTTAGTGGAAGATGTTAACAACTAAATACCTAAGTTCCTGTAAATTATATTCTGCTAGTGACTATTTCATACATTACTTCGAGGCCCAATGGAGTAGTTCATTGGAAGATACTAAATTTCTTTAATTATTGTACTTACCGAGGCAAGCAGCGAGTATAAGCCACTTTAGCATTGTAACGATTAGTGTATGCTTTTCATAGGAACAATGTCGACAACTCACTTTATTGCCCCTTTTATATGTAGTAATTAAGAAAACTTACCCAATGGAAATCAATTAATGTTTCGTCATAAAGAGGTCAATGGCAAATTGCATGAGATATGGTAATGTTCACTTAGTAGTATTGATAAGAAGTTCAGTTTTACCTGTGAAACGTAAATTATTTATCTAAAAATTCTGAATTGACCAAGACTTCTTCAAAATTAAATGCATAGAGTTAAGCTTCACTACAACCTAAAATCCAAGACACCAGTGCTATAGTTAATGATATTGTTGTTCTCAACTATGATAAATAATAGGAGATTCACACTCATCACATACTGCCAAAGGAACGAGACGAATTTCGATTTAAACGTATTTTATTTGCTCAAAAACATAAAGCAAAACGGATAAGACACAAGTTAATCAAACTTAGATCGTCTTCTCCTTAATTACAATATAATACAATAGTATGCATGAATGAGAGTTCTCTAATAGAGTAAAGAAAGGTATTTTTAGAGCAATAACATGAGGATAAGAAAGGAGAAAAAAGGTAAAGGAAAGACACAGAATTTGCGTCTGATTGTGTGTGTGTGTGGGTGTGTGTGGATCGTACAAATAAATAAACTCGAATTATAATCATACTACAAGAAATCTTTTGGATTTTTTTTATTTATTCAAATACTACCTTAAATACTTCTTCATTTTCGTGGTTTGAAAGAGTGGAACTACCACTAATTAAGAGCAAAATGTTCCGTTCAAGACAATCAGGCAAACAGGCTAGTTTATTTACCAAGACATCACGTTGATCTAAATATAATGGACATTCAAAGAAAAAATGTTTGTAGTCTTCACGTGGTGCCCCACAACGACATGATGGATGAGACAAATTTTGTTAGCCGGGTTGCCATTTAAACAACAAACAGGACGTGCGAGCTTTATATATCAGAAGTACAAGACCATTGTTCATTTATAAAATTTCATCAGTACAAACGCAATTGTTTTCCTCATTATGCTAATTAACACGATAAATCAATCAAGATCTAGAAAACTGATATCACTGAAATTTAATAAGAAAACATTAATAATTATTTCCCTCCATATAAAATTTAGATTTCAAATTTATTTTATCAATCCTAGTTATTTTGCGGAAATAAGTATCAGGCAATACTAAATATTTAGAGATTGATATTTATTTAAGGGGACGACCAATTGATTTTCAGGGGAGGAAAAGGTTCAAAAAGAGGCAAAAAGGGGGTCAAATTAGGTATTTTCGTGTCTTTGGACAGCATAACTTTGGTTCTAGTGGACAGATTTTTTTCAAATTTTAGTATGATGTTCCTTGGCACATTCTTGAGGACAGTTGTTTTCCTTTAGTTTGTGGCCCCACCCATTTCAGAATTAGGGACCAAAAGGGTAAAATTGAGTGTTTTCATATAGTTTAGTATTTATCAGATTTTTATGGCGTTTCTTTCAGTGTACTCCTTAGAAAATTTCAAATCTGTAGCATGCCAACGAATATCATGTGGCATATACCGATCACGAGTTAAATGGAGCCCAAAGGGGGCGAATTTCAAAAGTTTTATTATTTTTATATTTTTTGTCCGATTTTGATGCAGTTTTTTTACAATGCATTCCTTATAACAAATTGACATAGCCTTGCGCCATTAGATTTTGTATAGCTTGTATCCTTTCAAAAGCTATGAGGGGCCCAAACGGGACCAAAACTGCAAACATGGGGATTACTAAAATTTGTACTTTTCATCTGATTTCAATGGGATTTTTTTCTTAAGCTTTCAGTAATATGTCAACAGATTTAGCACAGCACTTACTGTTTCTGAGCTATAAGAGGTACAAGGGGCTAAAATTGCGATTTACAGAAATATGTGAAATCTTTATTTTATATACGATTTTTATGGAATTTTTTTTTCTTTGGATTCCTCTCATTGCAAGCTTTTAGTAGTATTCCAACAGATTTGACGTAGCTCTTACAGTCCCTAGCTAGAAGGGGTCTAAGGGGCCAAAATTGCAATTATCAAAACAATGTGAAATCTTTATTTTTCATCATATTTTAAAGGGATTTTTTTCTTTGGATTCCTCCCATTGAAAAATTTCCAATCTGTAGTATTCCAACGGATTTCATGTGGCATATACCGTTCACGAGATAAATGGGCCCTAAAGGGGCGAATTTCAAAAGTTTTTTTTTTAATTTTTAGTCCGATTTGATGCAGTTTGCAATGCATTCCTTATGACAAAGCTTTCAGCGCTATGCAATGTATTTGGCGTAGCTCTTATCATTTTCGAGCTTTAAGGGTTAAAAGGGCCAAAATTGCAATTATTAGAAATATGTGAAATCTTTATTTTTCATCATATTTTGATGGGATTTTTTGCTTTGGATTATTCTCATTGTAAGCTTTCAGTAGTATGGCAATAGATTTTGCGTTGCTCTTACGGCTTTCAAGCTATAAGGGGTCAAAGGGGCAAAATTGCAATATTTCAAAATATGTGAAATCTGTATTTTTCATTGGATTTCAATCCGATTTTTTTCTTTTGAATTCTCTTGATGTAAGCTTTTAGTTGGTAGTCAATAGAATTTGCTAAGGTCTTACGATATCCTATAGATAAGGGATTAAAGGGGCTTATTTTTATTTTCACTAGTTTGTGTCCAGTTAATTAATGTGTCAATGTTCTCATTGTGTCCAGTAAATTACTGTGTCCACATTCATTTTAGTTTACGCTTGTTCAAATATATCAGTGGTCGACATGCAGCGGTTGTATCATGCTGCGCTAAGCGTAGTCCTTTATTTTCCATATCATATACATTTGCCTACGTTCTTATTGTAAGCTACGGCCATGTCATTATCGAGATACCCACACTAGTTTACTCATACAATAATGTGAAAGGGCATTGGCGGAGTCAGAGGATGGTTCTGGGATAGAACCCCATCTCAGGAAAAACTTTTATTATTAATATTTCTTGCAATATGTGGGCGCAAAAATTACAACAATGATAACCACCCCTCAACATTAATGTAAAAGGACATTGGTAGATTAAGAGGATGGTTCCGGCGAAAAATAAAAACCCATTTCTGGCAAAACTGATATATACGTGCAGAAATTAGACCAAAAAATCAAATGGAATCCGTTTTCGGCATCTAAATAGGAGTTGCCCTTTTCGAAGAAAAATAGGGCAAGTGCAAGCTTTGCAGTTCAAAATATAAAATTCATCTTGAAAATAGAATTATAAAGCAAACAAAAAAGAAAAACTATAATAGAAAACAAACACAAAAAACACAAAGAAAAGGGGAGAGAAAAAAAAGAGAAAAAATAATAAAAAAGAATCAAATATTCATAGTTCTTAAGAATTCCATTTTATACAAACTTGGTATCACTAAAGGCTCAAGGTTAACCTCTTCGGGAATTAAAAATTGGTATAGAATAGAATTTTATAGATTTAAGATTATTTGATGACAGGAGTTTTGAAGTTGTTATAAGTGTTACTAAAGCAATATCGCAATTTTTGCTCCTGTACAAAGCCAGGAATATGTTGGTCATTGGTTTGACCTTGTCTTCTAAAAAAGTTTAGTTTCTCAATATTTGGCTTATTTGATGTGATTTATTTCTATTGAACTATTCACTTGTTACTTTTTGGGCCATTTCGAGCTTGCTATATGGTGTGAGCTTTCTCGCTGTGTTGAAGACCGCACAGTGACCCCTAGATGCTTTGTGTTGGGTCGTTTTAACCTGTGGATGTGATGTTGCTTCTTGACATTAATCCCATGTCCTTTCTTTTTCATATTGGCATGTTCATTGAAGAAATGAAAATCTAATACGTTAATGATCCAGGAAATCCGCAATAACTTCAATGTATTAAAATGAATAAAAGTAGAGTATCTCGAAGATTTCGCTTCAGATTCAAAACGTTGGGTTCATTTCACCTTACATGAAATTCAAATGAATTATTTTGCGCTGTAGGTGCTTTTGAGTTTAAGCGAGTATTAATATACTTGACTTAGGTTCAAATTGAATTATGCTCGAGTTTCTTCCCTCTCTTTCTTGTTTCATAAACAAATACAAAGTACAAACGCAATACAGCCACTACTTGGTTTACTTGTTTAATGAGCCCAGAGAACAATTTATACCGGTAAAATTGAACTCCTTTTCTAAGTTTGGAAATTGACATAATTATTATCGTTAATTTCCAAACTTAGAAAAGGGGTTAAATTTTACCTGCATAAATTGTTCACTGGACGCACTTAGCAAGTAAACTGGGTAGTGGCAGTATTGCGTTTGAATCAGCACTTTCACAATAAAGAGTAATACCCAAAAAGTTTGTAGTTTAAAATTTGTTTTCAATATTGCAACGCAGTACTAAAAGCTCGTATCCTTTCTTACATCAGACTTTTTGTAGAATTGTAAAATTTTAACTGATTTATTTTATGGACCGGAGTTTTTAATCAAAAACAGATCTTTTAAATTTACAGTCGTGTCCTGTCCTGATGTCGATGCAAATACTATCAGCAAGAATCGTGCAAGTTACAGACAAGCCAAATGAGATAATGGCCAAGGTCAGTCTGAAAAGTTTGACAGGATGGGTGAAAATAAACAACCGAAGATCCAGTTTGATTTCGATCAAAGAGGCCGAGTTTAGCTTATATTAATGATAAAAACACCTTTAAGAAAAGAAAAAGATAAAAGTTTAATAGTTTGTTGCCTTCATCACGTATAAACTGTAACATTTAAGAAATCTGATGGGTAAACTCTTTACCACTGACCACAATATGCACATATTTTCTGAAATTTAAGGCAAATAGATACAAAAACATTTAATTTCTGTAGATGTCCACGGAGGCACATTTCGTTGTCTTTAAAGAAACTTTGATGTTTGGAATTTTCCAATTTTTTTTTCTTTCCCGTGTAAATTGCTATGATCTTGTCGACCAAGGGAAAATCTGCTGCAACTTTGACACATATAATTTTTGAAAAATACATAGCAAATTGTTATTTTATAAACAAATCTTCATAGGTTCAAGAGTTCAAATTAAACAGTAAAGTTTTCCACCAGTAGCGAATAGCTGTAATACTGAACTTTTTGGAAAGTTTTCTTTTTTGACATTTTAAAATCAAAACATTCTGTTGACTGGGTAAGACATTAATCAAATCATAACGGGACTTTTGAGTTAAGCTTGTTATTGTGTTTGGCACGAAACTTTTCTTGAATGATGGGTAAGACTTGTACAAGACTTCTCGTCAGGTTCACGCATCCGCACATTATAATGTAATACACCAAAGGGACACTTTTAAATAAAAAGAAAATTGTATTGGTAATTCGAAAGATCCCAATAAGATATCTTTTAAGCGCTCAAGGTTAATGTAAATGATATACATTTGTTTACCTGTTTACCCGTTTTAATTATGACGAATGTTTTGGTACATTTCTAATGGTACGATTCTAATTTGAACCTTGCAATAACTATTTTTTGTAAATTTTATTTAAAACTAAGGAGTATCTCCCTCGTGCAAAGCTCTCTCCTTAGCTGATTTTGGTTTTACATTTAGATCATATTGGTTATTTGTTCTCTGTCGGTTTTTTGACATCTTTGGGTTTTGGTCTTCCAGGCGTTTGAATTTTATTTGCGCTGAGGGGTCATGGGTTGTCGAGGTGCCCGTATTCGAAACAAAAAATTCACAGTGACTTCGGTATTTAGTTATTCAAATTAGTTTTTAGTTTTTGTAACTAGGTGGAAATAATGCATTTGATGAATCGGAAATCAAGTTCTGGCTAACGGTAACCTTTTGTGACAAAATCATTAATTTCCGCCTTCAAACAAACGCTTTTACCATCAACTATTCTGAAATCCCCTATTTAACGATTCAAAACTTATTTTATATACTTGTATTAAAGTATCAAGGTAAACCTCTTCATGCAATACAAATTGTGATTGAATTGAATTCTATAGATCTTAGATTATTTGATTAACAGACAAAATACACTAGTTTTGAAGGAGTTGAAGTATGTTTTACTAGAGGAATATCGGTATGTTCATTTAAGAAATGCAAAAGAATAGGTTACTAATCCCGATAATTCGTCATAATTTCAATTTATTAAAATAGATAAAAGAAGAGGATCTTGAAGATATTGCTTCATAGTCATCGGTATTTTGATGGAGTGCGAAACTTGAAAGAAGAGAAAAGGATTCAAAACGTTGGGACATGTCACCTTACGTGAAATTCAAATGAAAAACAAAATATCGAAGTTACTGTTAATTTGATTTCTGTATATGAACATTTCAACAACTAATGTCTCTTCATTGCAGATCGAATCAAAACAATTGTTTTGAATTGTTTTGTACTGTAGATACTTTTGGGTCTGAAAGAGGAGTAAAATATTTGAATTAGGTTCAACTTAAATTACACTCGGAGTTTCTTTCCTCCCACAAATTTTCAATCACCAACAAATATATACAAAATAAAGTTACTACCCGTTTTTAATTGTTAAATCAGTCCAGTGAACAATTTTAGCGTGGTAAAATTTAACTCTTTTTATAAGTTTTGAAATTAACGATAATAAAACTGTCAATCA
>MJUU01030856.1:40696-51465 GCA_002080025.1 Modiolus philippinarum
GTTAGCGTGGTCTGTTTTATTTTTATATTTGGATTGAGACAGTGTTGTCTGTTTTAATGTCTTCTTTGTAATTTGATCTGTTAACGTTTATATACAGACAGTGTCGTCTGTTCAGTTTTTACATTTTGAACAAGACGTATGTTTTGTTTATATTTATGTAAACATTAGAGAAAAGGTGCACTCTATATGTAAGTCGCACGGACCATACATGAATTATTTGATATCGGTGATATGATTTTTAATACTTACTCTTTTGTAATGTGTTTAATATCGGCTTGTGTTCGCTGAAGTTGACAATTTAGAACATACTAATAACCTTAGAGTTTATACAGCTGGTGGCGTTACTTTTAGTCCATGGGCTGAATAACCCCACCCCCATCCCCGTGCACCCCAACACTTATGATCCCCACCCATATTGTTCAGTCCTTCTATATCCCCTCTTCAAAATTAAACATATTAACATGAGCATAACCTGCACGCAGTATTGGAACAGCCCCCTTTTGTTAGACCCACCCAACGTTATTTTGGAAAATTTCGTTTTTTATCAAAAGTTTTCTTTCAGTTGCTTGTAATTGCTGATTGGTACCTCTCAGTTGTGAAAAATGGTATAGAAGGATAGCTTATGGTATTAGCTTTTCAAATATTCCACACAAGTACAATTTCTATACCCAATACAATATAAAAATTGAAAACCTTACCCCTGCCCCTTCGAAATGGTGACGTAAATTTAAAGATTTCTCTCAAAATAGTGCAAGTTCAATTGTCCTTAGAAACCAGTATGTTTTTCATTTCATCATTCTTGGAATTGTTCTTAGTCTTTTAATGTCCTGTCTTAAAAATTAAGCATATTAACATAATGTTAATATATTTCGAATGACCAAACTAGCACTTTTAAATAGACAAATAAAACACATCTTCGAATATTTTCGTTTTCGACAAAGTTTTGTCCCCTTTTTGTCTCATCTAATCTATCAGTGGTTCAAAATGAAGAAAGGATGGAATAAAATGGAGGTATATAATGTTTTCCTTACATTTGGTACAAACTATGGCAGTTTTGAAGTATTATAAACTTCCTACATCCATAAAACTTACCCCTACCCCAACAGATTTACTATAAAAATCGATATCTTGCCCGAAACTTATGAAAAATTTGGCATTTTCTACATTTCAGATTAACAAAGCTCACTGTTAAATCGTTATACATTCAAAATCTGGAGGATATATCTGCAGTTGTGCCAATTAATTGTTCTTAGGGATATAAATGTTGTCTTATAAAATGCTTAGAAAAACAAGGAGTGTTTAATGTGACTCTGAATACCAAAACTATTACTCTACCCCAACAAATTTTCCCTAAAAATTGTCTTTTTTTTGTCTATGTTCGCATAACATTAACTCAAACACGCAAAATATGTGTTCAATATGACAATATTGCATGAATCGCATCACGATTTGATATTTTAACAGCCATTTGTTGACTTAAGGGGATACGATACAGTAAAGATCCTGAACTGATTTTTTCGTGAAATTTTGAAATTAAGTCAATTTGAATATGCTCTTTCCAAATCCGCAAAGAAAAATATACCTTCATGATTTCGTTTTCGAGATAATTGCGATTCAAAATTGGTCATTTTCCAAAATATTGCGTAAAAATTGTATTTTTACAACAATATGTAAAATGTCATCACTTTTGAACGAATTAAGCTAATTGCTTCCGGTTTTTTGCTACAGTTTCCTAAGATATTTCTAAACAAGGTAAGTATACATTTTAAAAGAAAATTTCAACATTTGTAATTCGAAATTGACATTTATGTTAATATTTACAGAAAAAACGTTCATTTCTTGTAAGTAAAATTTCACATAGAAAAAAAATTGTGAACTGATTTTTTCTTCATAATTCCCAGAGATCTCCGCGAAACATCACTCTTCCAAAAATCGCTTTGAAAAATGGGGGTCCATGTGCTTAATTTAAAGCTACAGAGAGAAAACTGGCATTTTTTATCACTACAATTGAGCATTCCCGGTTTTGGCGCGAAATGACGTTACATTATATTTTGCTTGGAAAAACGTCGTAAACTTATGTTTTCTCGCTTATTAGTGTTGCGAAAAATAGAACAGAATTCAATTCCATTATACAGGAAATAAAAGACATGAAACAGAACAGAGAATTGATCCTGTGATAAATGATTACTAGCGTCTGAAGATATTCACAAAGATCAGTCGAATTCAACTCGACCCTTCTTGTGACTTTGTGATGATTTCCCTTATGCCGCTGTTCAAGTACATAGATCAATATAGAGTGACCTTTAATGAAAAAAAAATTAGAATTCATTGTATCTTGTGTTGGTTTAATTTAAGGGGGTGGCCGGGGGGTGGGGTGGGTAGGAGGGTTTTGATCCCGATTTCCCCAGAAAAAAAAAGTAAGATTCCCTCAGTCATCCCGAAAAATAAAATTGACCGAATTCCGTTCCTGATAATTGGTTTTTTTTTCAAAATCTCTGTGAAATAATTGGCCTTTCCTGTTGTCCCGAAAAAGATCATACCGACCCTCATTTAAAGTTAATAATTATCACGCATGTGTATCGTGATAATGCCTCTTGATATCATACTCTCCCCTATTATTTACTGCCAATACATTGTCACAGCATTTTGTATTTAACCCGTGAAAGTATTTTCACGTGATTTTAATTGAATTTTCAAAGCATCCCCTGAAAATTCAAATCGTAAAATGCCGTGAAATTGCCCTGAAAATTGATTCTATTGTTAACGATGCCGTTGGGAAAAAAATGATTCTATTGGAAACGATGCCGAAAGGAGATTTTTGCTATCAGGTTTCAATTTGAGAAGCATGTCGAATTTTGAGCTGCCACGTTCCCAATTTCGTTATGAGCAATTCATATTTAACCACATTTGATTTTTTCATAGATTTATTTTACATGCTTTCACAGACAGTAGCCTGTCCGCAATTCGCGAAGTCCGGTGATTTATGACGTCGCGCTCCAATCTGTGACGTCGCGAAAACAACATTCCAGATCCGGCGATATTATTATCTGCCCTTGGTACTGTATCGTATCCCCTTAAACTCAACATTGTTCCGAAATTGATGGAAATTGGGAATTTTCAACATTTCAGATTTAGTCAAAGTTCACTGTGAACCCGTTATATATGGCAAGTCTGGAGGATATATCTGCATATATGCCAATTATTGTTCTAAGGGATACATTTGTTGTCTGAAAACAGTTTTTTTAGAAAATCAAAGAGTATTTAATGTTACTCTGAATACCGTAAATCTTACCCCTCTCCTAACAATTTTTCCCTCAAATTGTCAATTTTATGTCTTTGTTCGCATAAAAATAACCAGAACACGAATAATGTGTGTAATATATGATAATGTTGTATGAATAACATCATGATTTGGTATTTTAACAGCTATTTGTTGACTTTAACTCAATATTTTGCCCCAAATTGATGAAAAATGGGGATTCTCTGTAATTCAGATTTGTCCAACGTTCACTGTTAAGTCGTAATATATGTCAAATCTGGAGGATATGTCGTTAAATATGCCATTTAATTGTTCTGTGCGATACATTAGTTGTTAAAATATTTTTTAGAAAACAAAGGTTGTTTGATGTGACTCCAAATACCTAAAATCTTACCCCGACTCATACAAATTCACCCTAATATAGTTTTTTTTCTACATTCTCAAAAAAAATTACAAAAAAAACCCCGCAAAGTCTGCATTTGATATAACAATGTTGCATTAATTTTATCATGATTTGTCATTTTAAGTCCCACTTGTCGAATTTAACTCAATATTTGGTACAAAATTTATGAAAATCGGAATGTTCAGCATTTCAGATTTGTCCTAATTCACTTTTAAATAGTTATATGTGGCCAATCTAGAGGATTTATCTGCATGTCTGCCTATCATTGTTCTTGGGGATATATAAGTTACCTTAAAACAATGTGTAAAAAAAACCAGGAGTGTTCAATGTATCTCTAAATACCGAACATTTTACCCCTACCCCAAAAAAATGATGCTGAAAATGCCAAAAATATGCCTGTCTGTACATATATAACAAAACACACTAATATTTTAACTTTCTTTTAAAAAATGCATTTGATATATCACAGTATGCAATTTTAATGCAGAAAATATGCGTAAAATTGAATATTTTGGACGATTTTCGTGAAAAATGGGAATTTTCAGCATTTCGGAATTTTACAAAATTCAAAGTTTAATTGTTGTATAACTGCACATAAACCATGCGCATGATCTTATTTGTAATATATGGGAGTCTCTGTGCATTTTTGTGTTTGAAATGATATATTACTGGACTTTATACAATGTTTAAGCTTTCAAGCTGAATAAAATGAAATAAATTGTGTTGAAAAAAAATTTGGGGTTGAAGGGTAATATGTTTGCAATTTATGAGAGTTTAGTTAGTATAAAATGTTCAAAAGCATTTATTCTGGTAGCTTAGATATAGTGAAAGGATATTTTATCAACATTTTTACGTTATATACCAAATTCGTGAAGTTTTTACATCTCTAAGTCAAATTAGCGATAGTTCTGAAAAACGGAATATTCCCATTTTTCATAAAATTTCGAACAGAAGGGCAAAAAAAAACCCTTAAAAAGTTTGATTCTACTTAAATGGGCTTCTGCATGTCAGCTTCAGTGAAATACACACAATAATTTGCACTAGACATGATCTTTTTATCATTTCGAGCCTGAATATTTCAAATATTCCATTGATTTTAAGGGGGTGTTTATTTTGGCATTTCTGACTCTAAATTTTTTTCACATAATTTGTTGCTTACATATCATAAATCATTATTGCATTGGCAAATATTAGATATATATATTCAAATTTATACGAACCAGAAGAAAGAAAGTCGAAATTGTGAAAATATTTAAAATTCCGAAAATTTCCATTTTTCATAAATTTTATACCGAAAACCAAAATTTTAAGGACTTAAATGGTCTTATTTTTTTCAACATTCTATCACAACTGATAAATCAGGCATAAAAACTAGATGATGAGATTTATTTATTTGAAAGGAATTGAAAACTTAAAAATCGTCATTTTCGCAATTTTCTGAAGGGGAGGGGTATATTTTTTACATCCCCAGATCATAAAAATGGCGAAATGTGCCCAAATTTGTGTTCATTGTAAAGTATATTAAAGTATATGTTTTGTAAACCTTGTTCAGGTTTTTGTTTTAATTATTGTTCATAGGCTAGTTGATGTTTGTTGCAAGTGATATTTCAAGTGTTCTGCACGTGCTACATGTATTATATGAATTATGGTATTATGATATTTTAATCGATTATTAGGTAATGGTCTTATGACATTTTAATACTAGCTGTATTGTGTTGTGTTTAATATAGGTATATGTTTGTTGAAGTTTATGAATTATTAGGGCCCCGCCATGAAATGGCGGCGCCCTATAGTAATCAGCCTGTCCGTCCGTCTGTCTGTCCGTCTGTCCGTCAGCGTATTCTATGTCGTACGATAACTCAAGATTGCCTTGACCGATTTTTATGATCTTTATACTTAAAGTTTAACTTGACTGAAGGAAGCTCCCTTTCGTTTTTGAGGAAAATTGAAAAATGATTTTTGGGAAAAAACTTTTTTTATATGAAAAAGTGCATATTTTGAGAATCAGCTCTATGTCGTACGAGAACTTAAGATTGCCTTCAAGGATTTGAATAATTTTGATACGCAAGGTTGTTATCGACTAAAGGAAGCTCCTTTTCATTTTTGAGGAAAATCAAAAAATGACTTTTGGGAAAAAACTTTGTTTTTATATGAAAAAGTGCATATTTTGAGAATTAGCTCTTATGTCGTACAATAACTTAAGATTGCCCTCAGGGATTTGAATGATTTTGATACTCAAGGTTGTTCTTGACCAAAGGTAGCTCCCTTTCATTTATATGAAAAAGTGCATATTTTGAATTTTTGATAATTAGCTTTTATGTCGTATGATAAGATTGCCTACAGGGACTTTTTGACTTTCATACTCAAACTTGAACTTGACAAAAGGAAGCTCCCTTTTGATTGATTTCCATGAAATTCCACAAACAGGTTTTAGGGACACACAAGGGGGCGGGGCCCTTTCTGACTTTGTCAGTATTCTAAATGTTTTTTAGTTTTTATACAGCTGTTTCATCGTGTTCGATAAAAACTTGGTCAGTTTTGTTTTTATTCTTTGTTATATGCTACTTGAATAAGTGTTTGTGGTTACTGTCATTTCAGTTATTCTGCACATGGTACATGTGTTCTATGAACACAGCATGATGTGAAGTATTCATTTTTTTCCCTTTGCGGCTTTTAACAATATGTTCTAGTGAATATATGAAAACCGGGGTTTTAAATTATCCTTTTAAAATATAAGATTACATTAAAGCTTCAGCTCTTTGAATTCAAAATTTCTGGCTTTCATTCCAGGGGAATCTAATCCTTATGTGGCTATTAGTCATGCGGAATGGAGGTCTGGAAATTTTTCTCTCTGTAATTTTAGTTTGTATTCATTTTATAATTGATTTCATCCAAAGAGATAAATGTTGTACCCTATTAAAATAGGGGGTCATTGTTTGCTCCTAATGATTCTGATTTCAAAAAAAACCATAAGTGCTGGTTGATTACAGAGAAGGAGTTCTCCGACCTCCGTTTTTCAGTTCTTCGCTTGAAAGAAATGGTTGATAATGCTACTAAGGAATATTATAAGCTTTAAGTTAAGAATGAATGTGTGGCAAGAACTTATTCCATGTGGCCGAAAAATTATTCATATGCAGTTTAACGTGTTTAGCATGATCATGTGTCAGAATCCGAGTAGAAACTCTCACTGGGTGTTAACTTTGATCAATTTACATTGTTTATACGTGTTCATCTGGAATCACATGGTATATGTATTTTATCAAGTTGTACATGAATCGACCATTGTGTGTTTATAAGTTACACGTCCTCAGGCTTATTCTAGATAAATTCTGTTCAGTTCGGGATTTAACAGATATAAGTTATGCACGGGTAGTCATTAAGTATAAGCGTCTAATTATGAGCTGTAGTCATTCAAGTCTTTGTACTCGAAGTTTTTAGATGTTTTTCTTCCCAAATAGATGATTTTTAAAATCGTTATTTTCTGATTGACCGACATTGGTAGTACCTGGAGTTGGACAAGATGCCGAAATGTGATACTATGATAAGGACTTAGGGTTCCACTAAAGTCAAAATTGAGACACTCAGTAAACATAAAACATTTGTCTGTATTTTTCATGCTAAAAGCTATGTAGTAAAATATTCTTGCGGAATGCACTCTTTTAAACATAATCTACAGGAACACTAAGAAAAGTGTGAATAAATTTTATTTTGTCATTTTATAGGGTAATCTTTTCATTTGGTAAACACTCAATTTTCAAAAAAAATTTTAAAAAAATAAGGAGGTCTGAAAAAAGAACTTATTTGTTTTAAAATTGTTGTGGACGCACTTTATCATCTTAGGAAGGGCAAGCTTATTTGGGACTATTGTTCATTTTCAAGATTCAGTTCAATTTTAGTACATGGGGGAAGTAATTCCACACGTTCAAGTCAGAAATTGCCAAATTTCCACTTGAAAACATATTCCACTAGACAAACCAATGTTAGCTTGCCCTGTTTGTGCGGAATTGTCCGGTCGAAATACGGAAAGCCTGAACCATTGCATCCAAACTGTGGAGAAACGCTACGCCCAATGCAGTTATAAAGACCCTAACTATATTAATCGTTCAAAAGCAGACTCACTGGGAGTCGCATAGGACGCTTAATATCCTGCCCTTACACATTTCTCTTATTTTCCAGTGGCTATCAAAACGTGTTGCCCCAGTTGCCCCTTCCACCTTTATTACTTTCTTCTTTCACCTTTTAATTTTTTTCAAGACTTGTATTGGTTAACTTGTTCTCGTCATGATATAATTGACATATTGCTTATTGGACATAAAATTCTAACTTAGTGCGATTTTTTATCAACAGTCACAATTTAATATCATTTGTTATGTTCAAGCATCAGCTCCTTGGTATTGTTTTGCCATATCAGGACTGGTATTTAAAATAAGTTTATAGTTTCTATGATATTTAATTAATAAGTATCCATATTGTGTGATAATGTAAATTCCGAAGTGTATTCACAAGCCCATTAGTCCTTTTTTCTCGATGTTGCATTTAAACGTGAATTTATGAATCCTCCATTTTGAAAATTTTGGTAAAAATAAAGGAAATGTTGCTCTTTATATTGACTGATCAGTGCTGAAAAGACTTTAGTATTGTCGATTGCTGAAAAGATATTAGTATTGTCGATTGCTGAAAAGATATTAGTATTGTCGATTGCTGAAAAGACATTAGTATTGTCGATTGCTGAAAAGACATTAGTATTGTCGATTGCTGAAAAGACATTAGTATTGTCGATTGCTGAAAGGACATTAGTATTGTCGATTGCTGAAAAGATATTAGTATTGTCGATTTCTGAAAAGATATTAGTATTGTCAATTGCTGAAAAGGTATTAGTATTGTAAATCGCTGAAAAGACATTAGTATTGTCGAAATGATCTAGATTTACAGTATTTAATTACTTAAATTTTTTTCATTGATCAAATCATATTTGAGTTAATGGTTTACAATTATGTCTTTCATAAATTCAAGATGATCATTTTAACAGATCATTGTCAAGTATTTCGCATAAGGTCATTAATCACTTGTTCAAATGGAAGCAATTGCCAAAGCTTGATGGCATAAAGGTAAAGAATACCGCCTAAATCGTAAATTCATTTCGGTTTTGCGTGTTGTTTGGAGAGGTTACACCCCGTAAGAGACGGTCATTTTTCGTTTGGCTTTTCTGTTTAGGTCCTCCTGGTTATTTGGTCTCTATCAGCTTTTACATGTTTTTTTATGATTAGACTTGCAAATGTTTTGGTTTTATTTGCACTATGAGACATAATTTGTTGAATGCGCATATGCAAAAAATAAATTAACAGAAACTTTGATATTTTGTTTTTGATAAGACATTGAAAAAATACGGTCACTAGGAATATTACAATTAAAATGTAACAGAAAAAGAAAATACTATAACGGGAGAGCATGGATCTCGATACAAAATAGCCATCTATGGTCACCTCAGGGTAGCGAACAAAGGATTTCGCATCATTTTAGTCAGCCGCTCAACCGAGTTAGCTGATGATTCGATCTTCAGTCGATTTACTGACAATTTAAATGTCTGTCCTGTCACAATAAGGTAGTCTGACAGAAAATCTATAGTATTATCTTGCATTATAAAATATGCATTTTGAATAGAATTTCGATCTTGTAAATCATTTGTTAAGGAACACTTATATTCTTATGTTTAATGATGAACCAGTGTAACACAATTAATTAATTTCCTGGTAGTCAGATACAATTTATGGAAAGACAAGCTTTGATGCATCACACTGAACCTGTAGGAAAATAAAAATCACACTCCGTCTAGGATAAAGACCTTTTCAATAGAATTTAAAAACGCACACTCCCTGATGCCGAAAAGCATACATATCCTTTTCCTTCCCATTTTCCCTTTCCAGTGGCAGTCAAAACTTCTTGTCGATGTCGTCCTGTTGCCCTTATTTCTTTGTTAGGACAGCTGGGATCACAATTTAAAGTAATGACTTTAAACTATTTAAAATATTCGATATTAAGACAAGTTTTCCTCATAATTCAATGAAGTGTGTTACACAGAATTAAAAGAAAAATGGATATATCCAGCACCATTGGTCTCTTGATTTTCAATAAAATAAACAAAATATTTTACGAATGGATATGGAGTAAATGACATGAAACCATAACGCATATGTTAACTCCAACTGCAATAATTTTAATCAGCTGTATGGCCATTTCGGAAATATATTCCTCATCAGCAGCACTAGAACCTAAACAAAGGAAATCCATAATTTCAAAAAATGTTAAAATACATAAAACCAAGGAAATCCGAAATTTCAAACATCTTGAAAATTAAATAATGAAATGTTTAAAAACTTGACAAGCCTCGCTTTTAAACATTTTTTGCAAAATTTATTTAAATCGATGTGAGAACTTTCATAATCAACTAGTTCTCATTGTAGAATCTGTAAAAGGAGTTAATTACATAGAAACTAGAAAACACGAGGGGACTTTATAAACATAAGTGGATGATATAAATCGGATAATGGTTTTTATGAAATAAAAACAATACGCTAGGCTATGGAATAGCGTTTGATAGAAAATTGCGTGTTTGATTGACAAGGATGTGGTGGCTCATGATGTACTTGGCTTCGAAACATAAACCTTTTACAGCACACACAAATAAACACGGTAGCTCTTTAATACTCCGCAAAAAAAAAAACGCAATTCTATCTCTTTCCACCTTTCGTTTTCCATTGCCTAAGTATCTCCACACACTACAATCACGCTTTGTTTAACACAATTCAAAAGTGTATATTATTGATTATTGCACAATACCTCATCTTTATTTATTAACTTCTGGTTTTAAATTTATACATTACTGTTCTTATTCTTTTTATCAAATCTGGCTAAGCGATATTGCAATACAAATCCCATCATCCTCTACAATCCTGTTTCCAGTACCACCTATAGTAAATGTTTATAATACTTTTCAACTTCCACAAGGAAACAGAAAAAATAAACCCCGCCCCGTTTTATCAGGACGAAACTGGACGCCATTTTGATTTTCGAGAATCTGAAATTCCTATTGGTCAATAGTCTTCTGCG
>MJUU01030856.1:52696-68429 GCA_002080025.1 Modiolus philippinarum
TGTACTTGGCTTCGAAACATAAACCTTTTACAGCACACACAAATAAACACGGTAGCTCTTTAATATTCCGCAAAAAAAAAAACGCAATTCTATCTCTTTCCACCTTTCGTTCTCCATTGCCTAAGTATCTCCACAAACTACAATCACGCTTTGTTTAACACAATTCAAAAGTGATTGTATATTATTGATTATTGCACAATACCTCATCTTTATTTATTAACTTCTGGTTTTAAATTTATACATTACTGTTCTTATTCTGTTTATCAAATCTGGCTAAGCGATATTGCAATACAAATCCCATCATCTTCTACAATCCTGTTTCCAGTACCACCTATAGTAAATGTTTATAATACTTTTCAACTTCCACAAGGAAACAGAAAAAATAAACCCCGCCCCGTTTTATCAGGACGAAACTGGACGCCATTTTGATTTTCGAGAATCTGAAATTCCTATTGGTCAATAGTCTTCTGCGNCTCCCCCCCCCCCCCCCCCCCAAGAACTATCTATATAGCTAGGCTATTCCATAGCCTAGCTAACTATAATAGGAGGTGACAAATAACAAAATACATGTACCGTAGTTACTGTGAATTAAATTTTTACATATGGCCATTTTGACAACTTGTGTCAGTACAGAAGTGTTCTTATTCTATGATTCAAACTCTTATCAAGCATTATCATATTATCTGTTTAGAAGTATTGGGGAATATGGACAGAAGATTTCAAATGTCTTGTAATAACTAACACTGGAAATTCATGTTTCATTTTTGAATTTAACTAAAGATGTATTTGAAAAATACTAATAAACTTTGCTTCTATTTTTTCATATTGAAATACATGTAAAATGGTATATACAAGTGTCTGTATGTGTTTGTATTTGTGTGTATGTGTTCTACTAAGTCAAGGATTACTGGTCTAAATTTAGGTTGTATGCAATTAAATGGACCTAAAAATTAATAAAATATTTATTTATAGACATGAAATCTATTGTGAATATAGATGAAAGAAGATAAAATCCCTGATAACTTGGATTCAACCAATAATTAAACTAAACCAGTGATTCAAATTGCCAATAGTCTTTCTTAGAACTCTTTTTCAATGATAAACTAAGAACAGTGATTCAATGAAGATAAACTTAGAAAAGTGATTTAATGAAGATTAAGTTAGAACAGTGATTCAAGGAGATAAACTGAGAACAGTGATTCAATGGTGATAAACTAAGAACAGTGATTCAATGAAGATAAACTAAGAACAGTAATTCAATGGAGGTAAACTAAGAACAGTGATTCCATGATGATAATCTATGAACAGTGATTCAAGGAAGATGAACTAAGAACAGTGATTCAATTAAGATTAAGTAAGAAAAGTGATTCAATGATAGTAATTAAGAACAGTAATTCAATGGTGATAAACAAAGAAAAAATATTCATTGGAGATAAACTAAGAATAGTGATTCAATGATGATAAACTAAGAACAGTAATTCAATAGTGATAACTTAGAACAGTGAATCAATTGAGATAAACTAAGAACAGTGATTCAATTATGATAAATTAAGAACAGTGATTCAATGACGGTAAACTAACTTAAACCAAAGATTCAGTGAGGATAAACCAACTAAAACCAGTAAAACTAAGAATAGTGATTCAAGGATAATCTAAGACCAGTGATTCTATGAAAATCAACTTACTTAGAAAAGTGATTTGATAACGATAAACAAGCAACGAAAACATTAAACCAGAGGCTCCCAGCCTGTATCGCTCACATTGCCTTCATTTGCCACAATCAAGCTAACATTGCAAGTTATAAAGTTGAACTTTAGTCTCTCCAACTTTGGTAGCTCGAACACCACCAATATCTTGAACTGTACTTAAAGTCTAATCATGTTTTACTATATTTCTTTGTTGTGCTTTTTTGACATAAAACATTTTTGCTAAGGACCACTTTCGACGCCAGTTTTGAAGTCGAGACATCATAATGTATATGGCGGTCAACGACATTTTTTAACACCATATTTTTAAGATACGACATCAATATCCATTTGGAAACCAAATTTCATTGAAATCGGACAATGTTCATTGCCATTTTGAAAATGGCGGTCAATGATCAATTTTTAACATGGGTTTTGAAGTTGCGACATCAATACTTATCTGAAAACCAAATCTCATTGAAACCAGACAATGTTGAATTTTCCCACCTTTTTGGCAGCCATTTTGAAGATGGCAAACAACAAACAATATTTAACATCAGTTTTGAAGCTGCCACATCAATACCTATTTTGAAACCAAATTCCATTGAAATCGGAGAATGTTGAATTTTCCAGACTTTTATCAGCCATTTTGAAAATGACAGTTAGCAAATTCAACACCGGTTTTGAAGTCCCAACATCAATATCTATTTGGAAACCACACAAAATTTCATTGAAATCGGACAATGTTGTATATTCCCTCCCTTTTTTGGAGGCCATTATGAAAATGGCGGACAACGAACAATTTTCAACACCAGTTTCGAAGTTGCCACAGCATGTCAAACATTTTATCAGTTTACACTTAACCTTTATCTTCTATAGTTTTGAAAATAAAAAAACGAAATTTACGAAAATGTTAAGAATTCTGTGATAAAGGGCAATAACTCCTACAAGGGTTTTTTGATTGTCTTCAAAATTTCAAGGTGGGTAGATCTTGATATGCTGCACATTTTTGCAATTTACACTTGACCTCTATCTGTTACACTTTTTGAAATAAAAAATAAAAAATAAAAAAATGATAATTTTACGAAAAAAGGGCTATAACTCCAAGAAAGGTTTTTAGATTTTCTTCACAATTGCCCGTAGGTAGACCTCACCATGCCGATCATTTCTATCCTTTGTCAGATTTTTGATATCTGTAACGGGTTTTAAGTTATAAGCCAGAAACAGCAATTTAACCCTATGTTCTATTTTTAGCAATGTTGATTAACCAGCCGACTAATCGAACATAATTTTGAAAGTGCATACCCTGGTGATGATTTTGGCCAAGTTTGGTTACAATATGCCCAGCAGGGTAGAAGAGAAGATTTTTGAAATTGTTGACGGACGGACGACGGAGACAAAGTGATGGCAAAAGCTCACATGACATTTTAGGCCAAATGAGCTAAAACTTAAGAACAAATTATTGAGATAAACTTACAAAGAACAGTGAATTACTTGATCAAGTTTTAGATACTTATAGTTGCTAACACTGTTTTCCGTTTATTACGTATATTTTAAACATGGAGATAGTTAAATTTTAAATTTTTAAAGTTTGTGGTTTTTAGACAACAAATCTAACTATCGATATTTGAGAAATTATTGTAATAAACAGGAAGACAATAAAAGGATTGTTTCTATAATTTCTACTCAATTTATTTGATGTTAAAGGATTTCCGAGGCCGCTATTCTTAAAACATGTCGCCGTTTTGTTGCTACAATTATTATTCTGTGTATCACTGTGCAATTCATTAAAATAGATGTTGAGTGAAATACTGTAAATAAAATTGTCATACAACCCAGAGGTTGTGTAATATTAGTCATTTAAATGCAGAAATCGACTCACAAAACAATGATTCTGGTGTTAATTCCATCAACATTCTGTTGCACTATTTTAAGAAATAACTCAATACCGAAATTAACAAAAGACATTTACATCATTGGCCAATACCAACTGAGAACAATCTATCCCCATGTTAGTTACTTATCATTTTTTTATTCAATTGGTCAAGAGTATTCAATTGGTCAAGAGGTTATAAAGGGAGCACGAGTGTCAGAAATTTGTAATTAGAAAGGAAAATCTTTCCTTTTGTTTTGAAGAACTTTACTTATAGAACAACATAAGCAAAAAAAATTCGAAAATCCATGAAAATTTTTTTGATATTAAGCTCTCTAGAGTTTTCCTTCATTTTCCATTAGCTGTTCATATACCTTACAAGAGGCTCTCAAGAACCTGTATCGCTCATCTGGGCCATGGCTGACGCATTTAGTCAAAATAATCCCAATGTTTAAGGGTCTCATTTTCAAGTTTCAAGTTTTTCACTCAACATCTATTTTAATGTTTATAGACATTGATGTTATATGATCCAAAATTAAACCTTATGTTCTCCATTGGCAGTTATCTTTTATAGGGTGCAGACCAATTGACACTTTTCTCGAAGCCCGTCTAAGGACTATTGTGCCTCGTTTTGGTACTAATAAGCCTTGTATTTTCAGAGGGGATCTCTGAAAGATTTCCCAGGTTCCAAATTGCCAAGCAGTTTCCGAGGAGATCTTTAAATACATTTGCCCATAGGGTCCAAAGCTACATGTAAACTATATTCCCCGCTGGCCCCCATCTTGGATGCTATGTGGACATGCTTAACACATTTTAAGAAGGGGACAAAGTAAGGACTAATGTGACAAAAAATACAAAACTACCAAAGTTCCAAAGTTGCATCATGAACAGGACAATTTTGTTATGCTGTACACGTGTTTGACAAAGTTTGGTTCCAATTTGCAGAGCGGTTTAAGAGAAGAAAGACTTTGAATGATTTCCCATACGGTCCAATGTTAAAACCCCCTTCCCCGCTGGCAGCCATTTTTGATATGATACGGACTTGACGGACAAATTGTTTAAAAGGGACCACCTAAGGACCATTATGACTAAGTTTGGTTCCAATTGGCCCAAGTGTTTCAGAAGAAAAAATCTTTGAATTCTTTTCCTTTGGGTCCAATGTTAAAACTATGTTCCCGATGGTGGCCATCTTGGATATGATACGGACTTGCCGGACATTTTTTTAAAAGGGGCCACCTAAGGACTATTGTGACTTAGTTTGGTTCCAATTGGCCCAGTGGTTTCAGAGGAGAAGATGTTTGAATGAAAAGTTTACGACGAACGGACGACGAACGCCGGACGACAGACGGACAATAGACGACGGATGCCGAGTGATAACAAAAGCTCACCCTTGCATAGCCAGGTGAGCTAAAAACACTTTTTTTGCAGGGGACTACCCGAGGACTACTGTGGCCGAGTTTGGTTCCAATTGTCTCAGTAGTTTTATAGATCTTTGAACATGTTTTCACATAAGAACCAATGTTAAAACTATGTTTCCCGCTGGCAGCCATCTTGGATATATTGCGGACCTGAGAAACATTTTTTGCAAGTGACCACCCAAGATCTATTTAGGCCAAGTTTGGTTCAAAGTGGCTCAGTAGTTTCAGAGGAAAAGATCTTTGAATGTGTCCAATTATATTATGTTCCCTGCTGGCGGCCAACATAGATATAGTGGGAACCTGAAAAAAAACACCTTTTTTGCAGGGGACCTCCTAAGGACTGCTGTGGCCAAGTTTGGTTGCAATTGGTTCAGTAATTTCAGAGAAGATCTTTGAACACGTCTTCGCTTAGGGTCTAATGTTAAAACCCGCTGGCACCCATCTTGGATATAGCGCGAACCCGAAAACACCTTTTTGCAAGGGACTACCCGATGACTATTGTCGCCAAGTTTGGTTCTAATTAGCCCAGTAGTTTCAGCGGAGAAGATCTTTGAATGACGGACGGACGACGGACGCAAAGTGATGGCAAAAGCTCACCCTAGCATAAGCCAGGTGAGCAAAAAACTATATTCCCGTTGAAGGCCATCGTGGATGATATATGAAATAAAGAATGCTGTGAAGCAGTTCGTGTAAGCATAGATAAACAAACAAGTTAAAAAAAGGTAAAACAAAAAATATATACACATATCAAAACGTAAAAATGATTAAAAAACAAGAAGACAGAGTCTGTCTTGTGATTAAAAAAACAAGAAGACAGAGTCTGTCTTATGATTAAAAAACAAGAAGACAGAGTCTGTCTTCTTGTTTTTTTAATCATTTTTACGTTTTGATATGTGTATATATTTTTTTATTTACCTTTTATCGCAGTTCGACAAGAATTTGAATTTGTTTGTTTATCTATTGGATGAGATATGGACCTGACGGATACTTTTCTTGGAAGGGATCGTCTTAGGACCATTGTGCCGAAGTTTGGTTATAATTGTGCCGGTACTTTCTGAGCAGATCTTTAAATATGCTCTCCATGGGGCCACCTTGGATGAGGAATGGACCTGACGGATACCTTTCTTGGAAGGGATCATCTTAGAACCATTGTGCCTAAGTTTGCTGATAATTGTAGTGGTACTTTCCGAATCTTTAAATGTGTTCTCCATAGGGTCCAAATGTTAAAAATTATGTTCCAAGCTGTCGGCCATCTTGGATGAGGTACGGACCTACCTTTTTAGAAGGGACCATATCAGGACCATAGTGACTAAGTTTGGTATAGTTGTAATAGTAGTTTCCGAGTTCATTGGCGGCCATCTTGGATAAGGTACGGACTTGTCTGATACATTTTTGATAGGGGACAACCCAAGGACTATGGTGACCAAGTTTGGTTCCAATTGGCCCATTTGTTTCAAAAAAGATATTTGAATGAAAAGTTTACGACGCAAGGACGATGTACGCCAAGTGATGACAAAAGCCAACCCTGGCATAGCCAGGTTCGCTAAAAAATGCAGAAAACTCCAATGCGGATATTCAGACTTACAATTATCATTGTACCTGGGCTTTCGATGATATGATTGAGGCACTGAATCCTTTGCTATACAACATTTTTGTTCATTTTGGCAACATTGTTTATGAAAAGATATTAAAAACTATTTAGTTTGCAACATGAGCTTTTAGGCAATAGAATAAGAAAGGGGAGATGTAAAGGCAGCATCAAAGCTTAAACGACAAGAACTCCATTTTAGCAGAAATGATAGATTGAGAATAGTCGAACGTCTACCCGATGATGATGTTAAGATTCCCCGTTAATATATATGTCTGCAAGGGTCATAGCGATATGGCGAAGTGGAACAGTCTCAGTTGCTAGGGTAGTTTTTCTCTAAATCAGCATCACAGATAGTTGGCATATATTTGAAAGTTCAGCAGAAGAGGAATCTAAAGAAAAAAATCCCATTGAAATCGGATGAAAATAAAAATTTTACGTAATCTGCAAATTTTGACCCCTCATTGCTCGGAAAGGAAACAAGTTACCAACAATCTAATGGGTAAAGGGCTCCTTTAAATTACACAAGGAATCCATTGAAAAAAAACTGCATCAAAATCAGACTAAAAACACAAATTAGTTTTTAGTTTCACTCCTTTTGGGTCCCATTTATTTCATAAACGGTACATGCAGCGTGAAACCCATTGCATACTTCTGACTGGAAATTTCCTCATGAGCACTCTTATTGAAACACTATCAAAATCTGATAAATGAAAAATATTCTTCAACCAAATATATGAAAACGCCAAATTTTGCCCTTTTTGGCCTTTAAATTAAGGGCTACGCCGAGCGCGGCATGTCGAACACTGAAATTTGAACAAGTGTAATTCAAAATGAATGAAGACACACAGTACTGAGCTTAATACAGTAATTAAATCGACACAATAAGAGCTTGACCAAGTGATTAGCTGCACACAAACTAAGGAAAATAAAAATTAGCCCTTATAATATATCAGAAATTGAAAGAGGTATGTCAAATTGGTCAACATACTACTTTAACTATATGATAAGAGGAATCCGAAGAAAGTAACCCCATTAAAATCAAATACAAAAATAAAAGATTTTAGATAATTGCAATTTCAGCTCTTTGTAGCTCGGAAGCGGTAAGAGCTACGACAAAACAATTGACGAACAACTGAAAGCTTATATCAAGAGGAATCCAAAGAAAAAATCCCATCGAAATCCGATGACAAATGAAAATCTTAGGTAATCTGCAAATTTGAAATGTTATGCCCCTTTGGCCCCTCATAGCTCGGAAACGAAACATGTTGTCAAAAAACTTATTTATTTTCAAAAGGAATCCATTGCAAAAATCTGCATCACTATTGAACTAAAATAAATAAAATGAAATTTTTGAAATCGCTCCTTTTGGACCCCATTTATCTCATGAACGGTACATGCTATGTAAAATCTGTTGTCAAAATGCTGATAGAAAATTTAATTAGGAACACACTAAAAGAAACCCCATCAAAGTCCAATAAATAATTAAAGAACCTTAGTGAGCAAGCTCACATTCCCAACGTCCCACAATTCGGATAATCCTGCATTATCTAAAAATTATCAAAAATTGAAATCCAAGTAGTTTGTACATCTCTTACAGATACACTATCATCCTGTAAAATATCTTAAAACTGTAGGAGGATTTATCCGGGCAAATGGTGTACCCTAGAAGCATTATCTTGCTTAAAAATGACATAGTTCAACAATATGTAGTTTTCTGAAAAATTATCAAAAATCAAAATCCACAAAGCATGCACATCTTTGATATTCGCACAATCAACCTGCAAATTAAAAACTTCTAATCTTATAAACTGTAGGAGGAGTTATAATAATGTACCCTTTATGTAATAAAATGAATAAAAATGACAAAGTTCAACAATGTGTAGTTTTCTGAAAAATTATCAAAAATCAAAATCCAAGTAGCATGCACATCTTTGATAATGTGCACAATCAGCCTGCAAAATGAAAACTTTCTAGCTTAAAAACTGTAGGAGGAGTTATCCGGACAAATGGAGTACCCTATATGCAATATAATGCATAAACATAGAAAGCAGCCACAGCCTGCTAAGCTCACCTCGTTGCGCAACATTGTCACATGTTGCACATGTCAGTAAACAGGAATGGACTATAATCATTTTTTAGCAGATTCAGTCATGCATAAATTGTAGTAAATAAACAGACTGTATCCGTTGTTGTCATCCCAAATTGCATCATACATACCAATATGGTTGCTAAAGGACATATCAGTAAGCGGGAATGAATTTTAACAATTCTACCTATCCAAGTCGATCATGCGTAAAATTTAGGTCAGAGAAAGCATCCGAAGCATGCATTGTTGTTGTCATCCCAAAATGCATCATACATACCAATATGGTTGATGTAGGCCATGTAAGTAAGTGGAATAGACTTTAACCATTCTACCTAACCAACTCGAACAAGCGTAAAATGTAGGTCAAAGTCAGCATCCGTAGCATGCATTGTTGTTGTTATCCCAAACCAGGATGGATTGATGTGGGCCATGTCAGGAAGCAGGAATGGACTTTAATCATTCTACCTAAGCAAGTCGCTCATGCGTAAAATGTAGGTCAGAGACAGCATCCGAAGCATGCATTGTTGTTGTCATCCCAAAATGCATCATACATATCCATATGGTTGATGTGGGCCATGTCAGTAAGCAGGAATGGACTTTAACCATTCTATCTAATCAAGTCGTTCATGTGTAAATTGTAGGTCAGAGACAGCATCTTAAGCATATTTGATATAACTGATTATTCTGATTTCGTTTGGTTTTCTGCATTTTAAACATTTTTTGAAATTATGCATTTTAAAAAAAAATTTGAAATTGTGAATTTCCTTTGTTTGAGTTGTATAGTGCTGCTGATGAGGAATTAATTTCCGAAATGGCCATACAGCTCATTAAAATTATTGCAGTAGGAGTTAACATGTGTTATGATCTCATGTTCATTTACTCCATGTCCTTTCGTAAAATATTTGATACAGGAGTTTTTTTATTGCAGTGTGGAGTTGGTAAAACAATTCCCCGTGGTAGAGATGTATGCTCTTTATTTTTCTTAGATATGGTGTACTTGTACATGAGATAATATCTCATGTGTACACTTTGTTCAATTACTATTATCTAAATTTGTACAAATTCTAAAACAGAAGGATTAACTCCCTCCATCGTAGTTTTGTCCTTAGCTATATTTGATATAACTGATTATTCGGATTTCGTTTGGTTTTCTGCATTTTAAACATTTGAAATTATGCATTTTAAACATTTTTTTGAAATTGTGGATTTACTTTGTTTGGGTTCCAGTGCTGCTGATGAATTAATTTCCGATATGGCCATACAGCTCATTAAAATTATTGCAGTTGGAGTTAACATGTGTTATGATCTCATGTTCATTTACTCCATGTCCTTTCGTAAAATATTCCAGTCGTCATCTCACAATGCATCAGGCATACCAATATGGTTGATGTGGGGCATCTCAGTAAGCAGGAATGAACCTTAACCATTCATCCTAACCGGACGCGGACGCGGAAACAGACGCCGACGCTAGGGGTATCACATAAGCCCCCCCCCCCTCACTTCGTGAGGTGAGCTAAAATTGACAAAGTTCAACAATGTGTAGTTTTCTGAAAAATTATCAAAAATCTAAATCCAAGTATTATACACATCTTTGATATGTGCACAATCAACCTGAAAAATAAAAACTTCCTAGCTTAAAAATTGTAGGAGGAGTTATCCGGACAGATGGTTTACCCTAAATGCAATATAATGCATAAAAATGACAAAGTTCAACAATGTGTAGTTTTCTGAAAAATTATCAAAAATCAAAATCAAGTAGTATGTACATCTTTGATATGTGCACAATCAAAAATTGATCGATGTTCCATGGAACACTTGTGTCGCCTGCACTAAAGAAGGGCCATTTTGGGTCAAGTGAAACTCTAAAATCTATTAAATAAATATTTTAAGTATCAGGTGCACAATTAAATCAAGTGGTCAACAAATTCTGAAAGGTTGGTTGGAATATCACTTATAGTTTTGAAAGAGTACCACATTAACAAACTAAATTGACTAATGAGCTGTTTTAGCTCATTAAACCTCTGAAATCTGTAAAATCAAAATATTACGTATCAGATGCATAACAAGATCAGGAGAACAACACATCCTGCAAGTTAGGTTGGAATCTGACCTATAGCTATGATGAAGTTTAGGATTAACTAACCAGAATAACAAATGAGCCTCTAAAATCTGTAAAATCAAAATTCAAAGTATCAGGTGTACATCTACACAAGGTGAACAATATATCCTGAAAGTTTGGTTGGAATTGGACTAGCAGTTATGAAAGAGATGCAGATTCAAAACCGACAGACTCATAATGAGCAATTTTGGCTCAATGAACCTCTAAAATCTATAAAATCAAAGTTTCAAGTATCAGGAACATATCCTGAAAGTTTGGTTGAAATCGGACTAGTAGTTTTGAAGGAGTTACCGGTTCAAAAACCGACATACGACGCAGGACGACGCATGATAGTAATCCCTATATGTCGACTCTGCTTACAACAGGCGACACAACCATCAAAATAAAAACTTTCTAGCTTAAAAACTGTAGGAGTTATCCGGACAAATGGTGTACCCTATATGCAATATCATGCATAAAAATGACAAAATTCAATAAGGTATAGTTTTCTGAAAGGCAGTGGCTGCGCGTCCACGCCGCATGGACGCGAAGCCCACAGGCTGCGCTGCCACGCTTCTATAAAATCTGAGAATTTTACGGACCTTCCGGCAAACTTTGATATTACAATCTACCTTTAACTGAAAACATAAGCTGTATGCTCAACTGGAATTTTAAATAAAGAGATCAAACCTAGTATTCCCGAAAAGCTTCTGTTAAAGATACAACTTGCATTCTCCGCATAATTTCTAAATAAATTTAAATTCATGATAACTAATGCAGAAATTATTGGACAGTAGTCGCAGTAATACAAATTAGAAAGTCCACTTTGTTATATAAAGCACTAGTCACTTTCCGATAGTTGCATCTGGAAAATAAAGGAAATAAGATTCCTTTTAAGCCAGGTCTAATTTACAATAATTTACATGAAGAGAAAATGAACGAGGCCAAGTAGTAATGTGAATATTTAATTCCAAAAGTGATTTTTTGCAACTTGTAATAGACGTTATTATTTTGAAATATGAAAAGCTATGAGACCAAACTTTGTGTGTCAGCTACTATGGACTACCTGACGAATTATCTTGCATCTGGCCTTTGTGAGTTCGACAAAAACATTTTCCCACTATAGATGGACGAATATTAATTCTAACGTTATCATCTTCATTTTGTGTATGTCCTGGTTCTTGTAAAAGTATTCTCTACAGTTTTCTTTTCTTTTATTACTGTTTTACACTTACAAATTAAATAAAAAACATCAGCCCTATGAAATGTTCAGCTAAGATACATGTAGAACACCGATTGAACGTGTCCGTTTTCATATTAATATTTTCTTTTTTTACATTTATTTTAGTTGACCTGCGCGTAGGTGATCATTTATTTAGATAAATAAAAACTTTTCATAAGGTGTAACCACATTAAATTGTTTTAGAACTCGCTCTGTCTGTATCTTTAAATTATAATTTCGGATACTTTGAACCGAATATCTGGAAAAGATTCCTTTTCTATACAATAACCGGAAGCGTGTACGCGCAGCCTGTGGGCTACGCGTCCACGTGGCGTGGACGCACAGCCACTGCCTTTCTGAAAATTATCAAAAATCAAAATCCAAGTAGTATGCACATCTTTGATATGTGCACAATCAACCTGCAAAATAAAAACTTCCTAGCTTAAAAACTGTAGGAGGAGTTATCCGGATAAATGGTGTACCCACTTGATGACAGATGGACGGACTGACTGACAGACGGATGGACTGACGGACCAGTCAAAAACTATATACCATCCACAACTTCGTTGTGTGGGGTAAAATAAATATTCTACATCCAAATATGTGAAAACACCAAATTTTACCCTTTTCGATCCCTTTTTTAAAAACGGGAGGGGCCAAAATAAATAAAAACCCACCAGAGCGTTCCTTTTGTGACTAGGCACACTGTGTTAAAATTCCATAAGGACTGGTCAACTGGAACTTAAGTTATTGACGAAAAACAAAAGTGTCTACAGACAAAGAGGCTGGATGAAAACGTCGACTACAACTACAAAGTTTACAATGACGACAGCGCTATACCATTATACGACCTCAAATTTTTTGCAGTCGTATAAAAAACGGCAGGGCTGAAATATCCAAAAGCCACCAAAGCCTTCCTTTAATGCCAAGGAACATTGTGTTAAAATTTCATAAGGATTGATCAACTGGAACTTAAGTTATTGACCAAAAACAAAAGTATCAACAGACAACGACGTAGTCAACAACGATGACGACGACAGCACCATACAATTATACAACTTCAAATTTTTGCGGTCATATAAAAATCTCTTTTGACAAATGATGCATGAAATTTTCAAATATAAAATTTTGTCATCCCTCCAGATTATTGTACTTGCCGTTTTATCCAGGTCAAGTTAAGCAACAGTTACTTCCTTTCCCAAGACGGGATACACGAAATTCCGAGTTTGCGACTATTTTTTCTCGTAAATTTATAATCATGAAATGCAATTACCCAAAGAATGTGAATAAATATCGAATTACTTTAACAGAAACAAATAATTATTGAAACCATTGTAAAATAAGATATTTATGTTTTTTATTTTCAAGCTCTGGAAAACTGTCCTGGGCTCAGGTTTGGGATACAAGAAATACTGACATCCAATTGGGATATAATCATTTATCTAATCATTATATTTGGTAATTTGTTCTCTATCAGTTTTTAAATATCTTTGACATTATGGTCTTCCACATGTTTAGATTTTATCTGCACTGAAGAGACATATGTTGTCGAAATGCGCATATGCAGAATCAAAATTCACAGTAACTTCGGTATTTAGTTATTTATTATCTCAGTTGGGATATAAATATCTCAATTAGGGCTATCCCCAACCTGTTAAAGCGGAAAAGGTAACAGGAAACATCTATAATAAATGAAAATTACAATCACAGACAACAATCCGAAGCAAACTGCAAAAGAAAAACACATAAATGAAAAGCAAATGAAAAGAAAGATAGGGACTCAGCACAGCCAGACTTAAATAGTTCTGACACTCGCAATAGCAAGTGGCAGGGTTAAACAGTTATCTCTATCATTCTCTTTTTCCTTATAGTATAATAACTCAAGACAGGTAGACAACCAACTACATGATGTCTTTACTAGTGTCTAGGATTATTATATAGCTGAAGTTAATAAAAAAATCAGAGGCTCCCTGGGGCCTATATCGCTCACCTGGCTTTCTGTTACCACAATCAAGCTAACACTGTAAATTATATAGTTGAACTTCAGTCTCTAAAACTTTGGTAGAGCAAACACCACCATTAACTTGGACTCTATTTTAAGTCTGATCATGTTTTACTATACTTCTTTGATGGGCTTTTTTGACAAAAATTATCTTGCTAAGGACCACTTTGGACACCAGTTTAGAAGTCGAGACATCATTTGGTAAATGGCAGTCAACAACAATTTTTAACACAATATCTTTAAGTTACAACATCAATATCTATTTGGAAACCAAATTTCATTGAAATCGGACAATGTTGAATGTTCCCGCCTTTTTGGCGGCCATTTTGAAAATGTCAGTCAACAAACAACATTCAACACTGGTTTTGCAGTAGAAACATCAATATCCACTTGGAAACCAACTGTCATTGAAATCAGACAATGTTGAATTTTCCCGCCTTTTTTGGTGGCCATATTTGAAATGGCGGTCAAAGAACAATTTTTAACATCAGTTTTGAAGTTGAAACATCAATACCTTCTTGGAAACCAAATTTCATTGAAATCGCAAAATGTTGAATTTTCCTGCCTTTTTGGTTGCCATTTTGAAAATGGCGGTCAACGAACAATTTTCAACACTGGTTTTGAATTCGCAACATCAATATCTATTTGGACACCAAATTTTATTGAAATAGGACAATGTTGAATTTTCCCACCTTTTTTATCCATTTTGAAAATGGCCGTCAACCAATAATTTTCAACACCAGTTTTGAAGTCGCCACAGGCATTGCAAACATTTATTTTATCAATTTACACTTAACCTTCATCTTAAATAGTTTTGGAAATTAAAGTCGAAAAATATGAAAATTTTGAAAATTCTGTGAAAAAAGGGCAATAACTCCTACAAGGGTTTTTGGATTATCTTCAAAATTTCAGGGTGGGTAGATCTTGACATGCTGAACATTTTTACAATGTAAAGTTCACTTTTATCTCTTATAGTTTTTCTGATAAAAAATTAACAAAGTTAAAATTTTGAAAAATTTACGGAAAATTGGCAATAACTCCAAGAAAGGTTTTCAGATTTTCTTAAAAATTGCAGGGCAGGTAGATCTTGCTATGCTGATTATTTTAAATCCAGTCAGATTTTTGATATCTGTAACGGTTTTTGAGTTATTTGCAAAAGCAGTATTTTACCCCTATGTTCTATTTTTAGTAACAGGGGCCATCTTGTTTGATCTACGAACTAATCGAACACAATTTTTAAACTGAATACCTCGGTGATGATTCAGGCCAAGTTTGGTTACGATTGGCCAAGCAGTTTCTGAGAAGATTTTTGAAAATGTTGGGGGACAGAGGGACGACGGACGCAAAGTGACGCTAAAGCTCACATGGCCTTTAAGGCCAAGTGAGCTAAAAATTGATGGGTGTTCCATGGAACACTTGTGTAACCTGCACTACAGAAGAGCCATTTTTGGTCCAGTGAAGCTCTAAAATATGCAAAATTAAAATTTTACTTATAATGTGCATGTCTAGATTAGGAGAAAAAACATATTCTGCAAATTTGGTTAAGGATATGAATTACAGTTTTAAGGACTTGTTTTACTTATAATGTGCATGTCTAGATTAGGAGAAAAACATATTCTGCAAATTTGGTTAAGGATATGAATTATCGTTTTAAGGACTTGCAGATTAACAATCTGATTTAACATATGAGCTTAGTGGCTTGGCAAACCTCTAGAATCGGTAAAAAAAATCTAAGTATAATGTGCATAACCAGACCTG
>MJUU01030856.1:100808-116899 GCA_002080025.1 Modiolus philippinarum
GCCCGCCCGCCCGACATTCACCATACTATAAGCCGGAATTGCACTCCGTGCAACCTGGCCAAAAATGCAAAAATTTTGAAAATTTTACGGAAAAAGGGCTATAACTCCGGGATGAGTTTTTAGAGTTTCTTCAAAATTGCACAGTGGGTAGATCTCATCATGCTGATCATTTTCACCCCATGTCAGATTTTTGATATCTGTAATGGTTTTCAAGTTATTAGCCAAAAACTGCAATTTACCCCTATGTTCTATTTTTAGCAATGGCGGCCATGTTGTTGACCAGCAGACTAATCGAACATAATTTTGAGAAGCCATACCCTGGTGATGATTCAAGTCAAGTTTGCTTACATTTGGCCCAGCGTTTTCAGAGAAGATTTTTAAAATTGTTGACGGACAGACAGACAGACAGACGGATGACGGACACATAGTGATGGCAAAAGCTCACTTGGCCTTTTAGGCCAGGTGAGCTAACAAGAGCTGTCCCTGAATTGCAGCCAGTTATACCCCTGCTCATTGAACCCTGAATCAATATGGTAAGTACAAAATTAAGTTTGTGTGGACACAATACAAGTGTGGATACAGTAAAAGCATTTACGAAGTTGCAGAAAAAAATAAGATGTAAACTAGAGCTGTCACCGAATGGCAGCCAGTTATACCCCCCGCTAAATGAACCCTGATTCAATATGGCAAGAGTAAATTTAAGTGTGTGTGGACACAATACAGTTGTGGACACAGTACAAATGTGGACACAGTACAAGTAGGGACACAAAATGATATACCATCTCCCTTTTTTTCAGAAAATATGCAAAGATGAATTATCTCCCCTTCAAAATTTCAAACAGCAACCATATAACTTCATGCACATCTTGAAGTGGTGTACTACAACTGTCTAAAATTTCATCAAAATCCAAGCAGCTGTTTAGGAGAACATGCACTGACAAGATTCATTCCCCCTTTTTTCCAGAAAATATTCAAAGATAAATTATCTCCCCTTCAAAATTTCAAACAGCAACCATATTACTTCATGCACAACCATATTACTTCATGCACATCTTCAGGTGATGTACTACAACTGTCTAACATTTCATCAAAATCCAAGCAGCCGTTTAGTAGAACATGTGCTGACAAGGTTCGTCCCCACCCCCTTTTCAAGAAAAAATTCAAAGACGAATTATCTTCCCTTCAAAATTTCGGGCAGCAACTATATTACTTCATGCACATCTTCAGGTTGTGTACTACAACTGTCTAAGATTTCATCAAAATCCAAGCAGCCGTTTAGGAGTACATGCCCTGACAAGGTACATAAATGGACGAACAGACAGAGGATGGACCGATGGATAGACAGGGTGATTCCTATATACCCACCCAAACTTTGCTTGTGGGAGGTATAATAATGTGAGAAGGATACAGGACATAAAGATGGAAATGGGGTTAGCCAGTTTATAGGAAGAAGTATTTCAATGTGGCTGAAAAGGATAGAGGCAGTATTGTACCCCATACTGAAGCTCCATGCTAAATATCAAGTTGCTGTGATATGCAGTTGCTGAGAAAAGTATGAAGTAAGTCACATTTTGAAAATCTTACTAAAAACACACCAAGTCAGTAAACAAGAAGCAGCACAGCAATACAGCCAAAAAAGGGTGACACAATAAACAAAACAATACTGAAGCTGCATGCAAAATATCAAAGAGCTGTCATGTGCAGTTGCCGAGAAAAATGCATCAAAAAAGGCACAATTTAGAAAATGACAGTTAAAAAGCACAAAGTCAGTAAAAAGGAAGTGGAGATTCAATATGGCTCAAAATGGGAGGCGCAGTAAAGGCCTCCATAGTGATGCACCATACCAAATATCAAGTGGCTGTCATGTGTAGATGCTGAGAAAAAAGCCACAAAAAAATGTCACAATTTGGAAAATGAAAGTTAAAGGGCACAAAGTCGGTAAACATGAAGTGGAGATTCAATTTGGCTGAAAACGGGAGGCACAGTATAGAACCCCATAATGATGCACCATGCCAAACATCAAATGGCTGTCATATATAGTTGCTGAGAAAAATGAGATGAAAAAGTCACAATTTTGAAAATGAAAGTTAAAAGGCACAAAGTCCGTAAACAGGAAGTGGTGATCTGATATGGCAGAAAAAGGGAGATGCAGTATAAGACCCATACTGAAGCACCATACAAAATATCAAGTGGTTGTTATGTACGGCTGCTCAGAAAAATGCAACGAAAATATGTGTGACAAATGGACAAACAGAATGACGGACAGACAGATGTCAGTATACCCCCTCTCCTTTGGAGCAGGGGTATGATTATGAATTTATTTTCCATTATATCACTCTTGGAAGTGATGTCACAATAGATGCTGTATTCATGCAACAAATCTTAAATTAAACCATTACATAGGTGTGAAGTACAGTTACTCATCTGGATTCTGATAATGGAAAATATTCAACTCCCAGCATTGTACCTTCATGAGTCTTTATGGCCAACTGGGCCCCTGGCAGATGAAAGTTACTAGCCCAGTACTATATTTCTAGCAATAAATGTCAGAAATTTTGGTAGCCAGCTGGGCTACTGGTTTCAAAATTTTAAGTAGCCCTGGCAGATCTTTAGGGGCCGTGGGCTACTGGGCCCCTCCGTAGATTCATCCCTGAACTCCTGATCCAAACCATAGGATGACATGCCCTTACCCACTGTATTTGTGTCTGGAAGACATAAAGGATGCCCCTACTAAACAAATGTGTTTTTGTTCATAGGAATGCACAGATGGATGGACAAGTGTAAAACAGTATGGCCAGACTATTGTTGAGGGGTAAAAATAGGGTGTTATTCACAAATTCACTGCAGGCTTAGGGAATTACTGCATTGTTTGCTCATTTGCTGAATATTTTACCATGATCAGAATCTCAGATTGGTTATAATGTATAATTCTAATGCACTTATGTTTGTAACGCTAATTTTCATTGGATGGCGTCAGAATTTTGAGGGGGTAAAATCCACAATTTACCGTCGGAACCAAAAGCAACGTAATGATGCAGACGCATACCAAACTTCCTGTGATTTGAAAATCAATTTTAAATGTTTTTTTGTGGATTTGCATTAGAATAGAGATAACCAAACTGTTTTTTAGGATCTGCAAGGGTAAATCTAAGATTTTACTGTCGCAAACATCCGTTTTCCTGCTCGGCTAATGCGTCGCCAGAAAACTCAGTTTGTGACAGTAAAATCTACGATTTACCCCCTCAAATCCTAAAATACAGTATGGTTATCTCATAATTATTGTCTTCATCATAAAAACAATAAATGAAGTAATACTTACCTGTAAACACAACCATAGTATTAAATATATAAATGATGTCTGTTTAAATAGATCTAATCCAAACTTGCAACAACATATAGCTTCTGTAAGAGTTATAGCACTGAAAAATAAAAGGTGAAAATATGTTGTAATATACATATGTAGCATGGGAACAGTAAAAATGAGAATATTCTAATGTAGAAAACATTTCATCAAAGGTAGGGGCTATAAAATTTCTTGTCCTCCAGTTTTTGACAATACTGGAGTTTTTGAAAGTTACAATATCTCAAGTTTAGAAAATAATCAAAAAGTTGCACAATGTGTCAAGCATACCCCATTCATACCAAATTTTCTATGTTCCTTCAAACAGGAAGTTGATACTGTAGAGCAACAAAGGATGCTTACAATGCACAATTCATGAAAAGAAAGCAGCAAACCAAATTTCAAATGAATCCCTTCAGGTAGTACAAAGAATTTTCTTATTAGAAATAAACTATTTTTAAACATTCCCTTCTACATACAACAATATTAAAAAGTTGATTTTGTAATAAAAGGTAGTGATTTTTTTACATGATGTTTTTCCTTTTTTTATAGACGTTTTCAGAATTGAAATAATGGGGGCCGCCATCTTGTTCCATTCGGAACACTAAATCCGACACAGGTAGACAGATTTGACCCAACTCTGGCTTTTTTCGATTACTTCATTATTGAATGGTACTGCACAGGTAGGGTAATTAAATTGTTAATTACCTGTTTATTCAACATGTAAGAAACATGTTGATAGAGTCGTTGAAAAGATAAAAGATAACAGAATGGCAACAAATAAGTTTCAAGGCAGATATTTAACGTTTAAGTGTAGAAATATGCTTTTAAAAATTTGAAATTTATAGGTACCGTAGGTAACGTATTCACGAGATGCACCCAAAATGAAAATAGAAATATGTATCAGTTAATGATTTTGCCCAAGAATAAATTAAAAGAATTCAGAAATATATTTTTCGGCATCGTTGTTTATTTTATTTTTTTTCAACATCAGAATACACATAAAGATAGATTGTAATATTAGGCACATAAAAATAGATTGTAATATTTGGCACATATTTGGAATAAATCTCTATTTATATGAGTAAATCACACTTATTTGTAATAAACTTTGATAAATATATATATTTGATAAAGCTTTTACGTTATTTTTGTTAAAAATATTTTCGTTTTTATTCTAATTCCAAATACACATTTTCTTCTGGTATTAAATACTTCACTAGCAAAAAAAAAACCTTCCAGATTATGAATAATTTTTTTTCTTTTAGGTATAAATTAAAAAGTCATTGTGAATCTAAAAAAAAATAGGAAAAAATAAATAAGGGTTACTTTTTCTGTAAAATCTGTGTATACTGTTTATCACATTTTCCAAAAAGAAAAGGAAATAGTGCATCATTCGGATTTTTTTATGGCAATGAAGGATGGTTTTCATTCAGTTGATTTACTAAATGAACTTTTATTTATTGGATTTGAGTGGTTTGAAAATTGTAAAACATAAGTCAAATCAAGGCATATTTTGAAGATTAAGTTTTATTTTGTGTTTTTACTGTTCTGCTGGATGATTTCTTTACAAATTTTATTATTTGGTTAAAACTCCTGAATGTAGAAACGTTTTATGTGTATTGCTTATAGCGGGTCCTCCGTCAGCTTTGCTTTAGGTATATTGCATAATGTGCATTTCTCATAGTTTAATAAGCTTCATCGTATATTTCTTTATTTTTTTTTTTACATAAAAAGAGCTCCCAATTGGCTTCAAATATGGTCATGATGTCATGATGTGTTCTGTTCTGTAAGTTATGTGTTTTACATTAAGTGTTATATTTGCCTTGATTGAATATCTTGATATTTGAAAACGGGACTCCTGGTAAGCTTCAAATTTTTACAATTACGTTGTATCTGAGTTGTCGGGTATATTTTTCAAGTAAAACACGTGCAATACACATCTTCCAAAAAGGTGTATTCTGACATTGTTTGATAATGATATTCCACTTTGCCACATTACATCCGCGAAATTTGCCTATTTTCCATTTTCTACTAAAGTTCTTTTGAGATTATGTCTTTGAAGTAAATATTTTAAGACAGGTGAACCTAGCTATACAAATTACAAATGTTTTTTGTGTATCTTGTTCTTCATTTATTTCTTTTTTATCGAAAATCTATTTTTTTTTTTTTGATAAACTGTTTGCTTATTTTAAAACAGTTTTGTTTCAAAACTTGTTGATTTTTTTCACATTCAGCTAGATTTAAGAGTAGCTTGCATACTTCAAAGGGTATACAGGTACCTGTGTTAATTGGGAAAACAAAGAGTATATTCACAGGAAAGGTTGACAACTTAATTGTTTATTGGGGTGTTACATGTATCATTTCAGGTTTTATGATTACTCTGTGAAATATTTTAGTACGTGTATTTTAGTGTGCTATAAGATTTACCAGAGACATATAGATACCAATCTATATGTCTCTGGATTTACTTTAATCTCTGGATAATCCTATAAATTTTATAATTAATCATAAATCTTAAAAAATACCAATGCTCAATTAAAACTTTTTTTCAAATGTAGATGAAACAAACTCATGTCTTGAAATGATAAAAGCTAAGAATTGTCTTTTTCCCAAATAATTTCTCAGTAGAATAATGTACTGTGTGTGGTACCCGTCTACCTCTTAATGGCGGACCTATCGTGATCAGGGGAGATAACCAAAATTTACCAATTTCTGAAAACGTCTATACTAAGCAACAAGCTGGATGTCCTTCACTCTGCCCGTACGTCTTGTCTGTCCCTCCCCCTGAAGGTTTGTGGTTCAGAGTGCCTTGAAGTTTTTGAGTCATTCCTCTTGAAACTTTGAAAATTTGTGAATCTTTGGGTTTTTGACCGATAACTGCAAACAAAATAACATATCATCTTCAAACTTGGTATGCAAGCAGGGATTTTTCAGGGTATTTTGGGAAATGGCATTTTAATCCCATTTGGGAATTTTTTATCGACAAAAGATGAATTTTGGGAAATTGTAATATGAATCTTTATAATTGATATTAATTTAGATAAATTCATTTATTTGATTTGATTTTGTAAAATTTCATATTTTTATATATATTGCAACTATATTAAAAAGTTTATGATAACACCAGAAACATGTATTGATGAAAACCAGGCAGTCAGTTAAAAACAACCATGAATCCATGTTAAAGTTGTTACCTTCAGTTGCACAATTCTTAACTGAGTAAAAGTGCATTGAAAATTTTAAGGCAGCAGTAATAGGTTACAAAATCCGAAAAGTTTTTTCTCCGATCTGGTTCCGAATTTTATACAACCAGGAAGTCCGCCATTAGCAATTTTGTTAACAAACAAAGGACTGTTTTCACTTGATTTTGACCATTCTATCGTGAATATTTACACAAAACACAAGCGGTATTCCAATTTCATGCATCCTTGAAAAGTTTTTTTATAAATAAAGTGTGGGTACTTGTCAGAAAGTTTAAAAACAGGATCGTTTTGAAGATTGGATTCGTTAATATGACAATAACTTGATACAGAAATAATTTAATTTCATCATCCTAATAACCGAGTTTAGTAAGCCAAGTAACTATTTGAAAATTGGGAATTTTCTTTACTACAAATTGGGAAAAAAGTAAGGAAATTGCCATTGGGAATGGGCCGATATTCGGCCCCTGAGAGATGGGTGAAAAATCCCTGGCAAGTAGTTTATCACACTTAGACCCATACATGTGATAAGGTCAAGATGCCAATGCAGGAGATCTCCCTCCAAAAACCAGGAGATTGAGGGGTCAATGAGGGAGATTTTTTCAGGTAGGTTTTAGCGGACTATTTTTACTCTTCGATGGTTCTAATAGTGTGTTATATGAGTACATAAAATGAAACAGATCAAACATGAACCATATTTTTATGATCACTAGGGTTATTAGTCAACTGCTTATCAAATGCAATACCAGTTCTCCATGGAGATGATTTATAGCCTCAACCCTTTCTCTTTTCCCTTTGGCATTAAACAGATCAGCAAGCTCAGGGTTGAAAAAAGGAAGATATTCATCTATCTTATTTTGAAACATTTCTAATTAGTGTAGTTTTGAAATATTAACTCATCTGGTTTATTTCTTAATATATATAAGTGTTACTAATATTATTTCATTGAGTATACTAAAATTTTTAAATTTGCAAATATTTAATCAATATATAGTAAAATGCAATAAAAATTCTTAAAAGTGATGTACTTTTCATTTCTGAAGAATTGATAGATGATTTTAATTAAAAGTAACGCCTGAAAGTTGGTTTTTTTTGGTCTATGTTATACACACTATAAGGGGAAATAACTCTGGACATCAATTGCCTAATTGAACCATTTGAAATTTTGACCTGGTCTGACCGTTTTACGTCTTGAAATTGTGACTACCAGGGCTTATAACATTTAACAAACAGGTCATTGTTTAATATATGTGTATTACATGTCCTAAATTCCTTAACTGGGCTTTCACATGCCACTTTGACTTATGTAAACATGGTGACTCGTAAAACAACATGACTATAATTAAATCATGGCCATGTTGCTGGAGGCTATAAATGACACCTGTGATTATTTAAACCAACAAAATATCATAAATTACCTTTAAATTCAATGAGAAATCAACCAAGCGCAACTGATTGACAGGCATTATAGGGTACACAACAGTTCACTTTTCACATTATTTTCAACAAACAAAATACGGGAGTTTTACAGCCAAATCCGTGAGGACAAATTTCAGGGCTTAATAAACAGTTGTGCCAAGTCGCATGATACGCCCGTCGTCATCCTTCAAAACTTTAAGTGATTTAGGTAAGGGGTTCTCAATTCAGAAGCACCTATAACTGCCTAATTAAGCTTGATATCTCTTTAAGAACTTAATGTGCAAAGTTTAAAGTGAGCCGATCAAAGTAGTTGAAGTATCAGTTTGAGCGCGACATGTAAAAAATTGCCTTAAAATTGACAACAAAGTCCCATAACTCTTGCAAGAAAAATCGAAATTTCACGTTAAAGTATACAGATCGTGAGGTCATCACTTCCAATACCTCTTCAAAGTTTGAAGTGAATTGGCCAAAGGGTTATCAAGTTGGAGCGTGACATGTAAAAAATTGCCTTAAAATAAACGAATAAAGTCCCATAACTCTTGCAAGAAAAATCGAAATTTCACGAAAAAGTATACAGATTGTGGGGCCATCATACTCAATACCTGTACAAAGTTTGAAATGAATTGGCTAAAGGTTTGTCAAGTTAGAGCGCGACATGTAAAAAAATGCCTTAAAATTGACGAATAAAGTCCCATAACTCTTGCAAGAAAAATCGAAATTTCACGAAAAAAATATACAGATCATGAGGCCATCATACCCAATACCTCTACAAAGTTTGAAGTGAATTGGCCAAAGGGTTGTCAAGTTAGAGCGCAATATGTAAAAAAATGGCTTTAAATTGACGAATAAAGTCCCATAACTCTTTGCAAGAAAAATTGAAATTTCACGAAAAAATACAGATATTGTGAGGCCATCATACCCAATACCTCTACAAAGTTTGAAGTGAATTGGCCAAAGGGTTGTCAAGTTAGAGCGCGACATATGAAACGGACGGACAGACGGACAGACAGACGGACGGACAATCGGACCTTGGTATACCATAACACGTCCGTCATTAGACGGGCGTATAAAAACGGGAGACTCCCGCAGGATCCGGGAGCTATCACATGTATGCAGACCATGGTCAGAAGTCCAAGGAGTTCTGGAGTTGCTAATTTTCGGTTTTCTGACTGATATCTTGTGAATGAAATAACACAAAGCCTTCAAACTTGGTATGTAAGTTGATATGCTCAAAATGCAAACCAAATTTAATTTTGGGTTCAGAGTTCAAAGAGGTTCTAGAGTTATGCCCCTAGAAACTTTGAAATATTGTGAATTTACTGTTTCTGACTGATAACTTGTGAATGAAATAATATACTGTTATCAAACTTTGTATTCAAGTTGTATACCACAAAACACAGGCCAGGTTTAATTTTGTACAAGAGGTTCTTGAGTTATGCTCCTTGAAACTGAAATTTTGAGAAACCTGGAGGGGTATCATGCAATGCACCATTACTATTTTTGTATTTTTAAGTCCGATTAAAGCAAGACACATTATCAGCACAAATTTCAGCTATACATATTGACACACATTAACTGGAGATTTTGTCAAAATTTAAGGGGGTATGAGTTTTTGAAAATTTGTTATCTGAATGAAAATCTTGCATTTTGTTTCCATAAAAATTGCAAACAGAACAACATTAGCAAAAAATTTTGAAAATCTGTCAATTTTTGCTAGAAATGTTCTCTCATTTTCCCTAATTTTCCATAAGCTGCTTATATGCCTCTAAATACATTAAAATGAAATTGGAAGTTGGTGAATTTTGATCATTTTTTATTTCATAAATTTGCAGTAAACTGTCACCAAGAAAATATTATTCATGTGCAAAAATATTTAACCCTGACTGAATGGAAGAAAAACAACAATATCAAATGCATTTGGAAACTGAAGCTCATACTCCCTTAAATAGTAACAAGAGGCTCTCAAGAGCCTGTATGGCTCACCTGGACCATGGCTGACATAGATAAAAGACATTTCCAATAGGAAAAAACAAAACATAAAATTTAGCAGAATACCTTTTTTTTCTAAAATTACAGTACTCTTGTTTGGTTTCCATGGCAACTGAACGCTCCACCATCCATTACAACCCATAACAGAACAAAATCCAAAAAAAATTTGGTCAGGGGTTCCCCTTATAATCAAGCTAATACACATTGCTGAAATTAAAACATTCAGACCACAATTCAAATAAAAATTCAAAAATTTGGGCAGAGGTTTCCCCTTATACCAATAGGGCCAGTGTAAAAACTATGATCCAGATGGTGGCTATCTTGGATGAGGTACAGACCTGCCAGATATATTTTTTGGAGGGGACCAACTTACGGCCATTGTGGCTTAGTTTGGTTCTAATTGGACTAGAAGTTTCTGAGAAGATCTCTGAATGTATATCCCATAGGGTCCAATGTTAAAACTATGTTCCCGCTGGCGGCCATCATGGATGAGGTACGGACCTGCCGCATACCTTTTTTTTTTAAGGGACTATATAAGGACCATTGTGGCTTAGTTTTAATTGGACTAGTAGTTTCTGAGAAGAAGATCATTGAATGTATTTTCCATAGGGTCCAATGTTAAAACTATGTTAACCAATAGCCCATCTTGGATGAGGTACCGACCTGCGGGATACCTTTTTTGGAAGGGACCATCTAAGGACCATTTTGACTAAGTTTGTTTATAATTGGACTAGTAGTTTCTGAGAAGAAGATCTTTGAATGCCTTTCCTTGCCTTTTCCAATGTTAAAACTATGTTCCCCACTGGTGACCATCTTGGATGAGGTACCGACCAGCCGGATACCATTTTTGGAAGGGACCATTCAAGGATCATTGTGACTAAGTTTGTTTATAATTGGACTTGTAGTTTCTGAGAAGAAGATCTTTGAATGCCTTTCCCATAGGGTCCAATGTTAAAACTATGTTCCCCACTGGTGACCATCTTGGATGAGGTACCGACCAGCCGGATACCTTTTTTGGAAGGGACCATTTAAGGATCATTGTGACTAAGTTAGTTTATAATTGGACTAGTAGTTTCTGAGAAGAAGATCTTTGAATGCTTTCCCATAGGGTCCAATGTTAAAACTATGTTCCCCACTGGTGACCATCTTGGATGAAGTACTGACCAGCCGGATACCTTTTTTGGAAGGGACCATCTAATGACCATTGTGACTAAGTTTGGTTATAATTGGACTGGTAGTTTCTGAGAAGAAGATCTTTGAATGTCTTTCCCATAGGGTCAAATGTTAAAACTATGTTCCACGATGGCAGCCATCTTGGATTAGGTTCGGACCTGCCGGGTCCTTTTTTTGAACGGACCATCTAATGACCATTGTGACTAAGTTTGGTTATAATTGGACTGGTAGTTTCTGAGAAGAAGATCTTTGAATGCCTTTTCCATAGGTTCAATGTTAAAACTATGTTCCCTGCTGACGGCCATCTTGGATGAGGAACGGACAAGCTGGATACCTTTTTTTGGAAGGGACCATATAAGGACCATTGTAGCTTAGCTTAGTTTTAATTGGACTAGTAGTTTCTAAGAAGAAGATCATTGAATGTATTTTCCATAGGGACAAATGCTAAAACTATGTTAACCGATAGCCCATCTTGGATGAGGTACCATCCTGCCGGATATCTTTTTTGGTAGGGACCATCTAAGGACCATTGTGACTAAGTTTGCTTATAATTGGACTAGTAGTTTCTGAAAAGATCTTTGAATTCATGCCTTTCCAATAGGGTCCAATGTTAAAACTATGTTACCCACTGGTGACCATCTTGGATGAGGTACCAACCAGCCGGATACTTTTTTGGAAGGGACCATATAAGGACCATTGTAGCTTAGCTTAGTTTTAATTGGACTAGTAGTTTCTGAGAAGAAGATCATTGAATGTATTTTCCATAGGGTCAAATGCTAAAACTATGTTAACCGATAGCCCATCTTGGATGAGGTACCATCCTGCCGGATACCTTTTTTGGAAGGGACCATTTAAAGATCATTGTGACTAAGTTTGTTTATAATTGAACTTATAGTTTCTGAGAAGAAGATCTTTAAATGCCTTTCCCATAGGGTCCAATGTTAAAACTATGTTCCCAACTGGTGACCATCTTGGATGAGGTACCAACTAGCCGGATACTTTTTTGGAAGGGACCATCTAATGACCATTGTGACCAAGTTTGGTTATAATTGGACTGGTAGTTTCTGAGAAGAAGTTGGTAGTTTCTGAGAAGAAGTTGTTGAATGCCTTTTACATAGGGTCCAATGTTAAAACTATGTTCCCTGCTGACAGCCATCTTGGATGAGGTATGGACCTGCCAGATACCTTTTTTTGGAAGGGACCATATAAGGACCATTGTAGCTTAGCTTAGTTTTAATTGGACTAGTAGTTTCTGAGAAGAAGATCATTGAATGCTTTCCAAAGAAGATCATTAAATGTATTTTCTATAGGGTCCAATGTTAAAACTATGTTACCCACTGGTGACCATCTTGGATGAGGTACCAACCAGCCGGATACTTTTTTGGAAGGGACCATATAAGGACCATTGTAGCTTAGCTTAGTTTTAATTGGACTAGTAGTTTCTGAGAAGAAGNTGCTAACACTATGTTAACCGATAGCCCATCTTGGATGAGGTACCAACCTGCCGGATACCTTTTTTGGAAGGGACCATCTAAGGACCATTGTGACTAAGTTTGTTTATAATTGGACTAGTAGTTTCTGAGAAGAAGATCTTTGAATGCCTTTCCCATAGGGTCCAATGTTAAAACTATGTTCCCGGCTGGTGGCCATCTTAGGTGAGGTACCATCCTGCCGGATACCTTTTATGGAAGGGACCATCTAAGGACCATTGTGACTAAGTTTGGTTATAATTGGACTGGTAGTTTCTGAGAAGAAGATCTTTGAATGTCTTTCCCATAAGTTCCAATGTTAAAACTATGTTCCATGATGGCAGCCATCTTGGATTAGGTTCGGACCTGCAGATACCTTTTTTGAACGGACCATCAAATGACCATTGTGACTAAGTTTGGTTATAATTGGACTGGTAGTTTCTGAGAAGAAGATCTTTGAATGCCTTTTCCATAGGGTCCAATGTTTAAACTATGTTCCCCGCTGACGGCCATCTTGGATGAGGTACGGACCTACCGGATATCTTTTTTAGAAGGTACCATCTAAAGACCATTGTGACCAAGTTTGGTTATAATTGGACTGGTAGTTTCTGAGAAGATATTTGAATGTCTTTTCCATAGGGTCATGTTCTCTGCTGGCAGCCATCTTGGATTAGGTACAGACCTGCCGGATACAATTTTTAAAGGGGACCACCCAAGGACTATTGTGACCAAGATTGGTTCCAATGGGCCCAATGGTTTCAGAAGAGAAGATCTTTGAATGAAAAGTTTACAACAGACGACGGATGACAGATGGACGGACGACGGACACCATGTGATGGCAAAAGCTCACCCTGGCATAGCCATGTGAGCTAAAAATAGTATTTTTTACATAACACATAGCATATATCACCCCTGAAATGTCCAACATACCAAAATATCCAACACTGCATTCCTACTCTTCTACATTGCACATCTGTAACATACACATACCACTGTCTGTAAAATAAATCACAAAGTAATTAATATTATGTTCTTTCTTGCTTGTGTACTTAGGGCTGTTCCATTTAAATTGAGGTGGGAAAAGGGGACACAGATTTTTTGCTTTTGTCTTGGTGTGGGGTTAAAATCTATTTGGTGTAGGTGTTTGAATAGTTTTTAATACATTGGTGGGGGGTCTTGAACAAAGTGCGTCCCCCCTCCCCACATAAATTTTAATGGAACAGCCCTTATCAAGTAACTAAATTAAATGCTTTTTCTGGGGCAGTTTGATCTACAAACTATAGTTTTGCCAATTTTGGTCCACACGAGGGGAATACATATTAGAATAAGGAGTGACCAATGAAATCCATCAAAAGATCAGTCTGTGACGTCACTCTTTAACTAAAAGACTTGGTTGGACTTTTACTCTTGTTTAACACAACATGCACAGTTTACACAGGCGTACGTTTCTGTCAATGGGGAGAACGGCTATCCATGTGGGTTTACTATCCAACATGAAGAAAAAAGACTTTTTCTCTGTGTTGAATAGTAAACCTCCATGGATAGTCGTTCTCCCCATTGACAGAAACGAACGTCTGTGACAGTTTACCATAACATATTGTGTAATGTTCCAGTAAAATAGTGAGTTGGATCTTGCTATTGTTCAACAATATGAAAAAGAAAGGAAATGGGGTAAATGTCAAGGAGACAACATCCCATATCCAGGTTAAAACGACCCAAAACAAAACATCTAGGGGTCACCATATGATCTTCAACACAGTGAGGAACCTCACACCATATAGTAAGCCCTAAATGGCCCCTAAAAGGTAAAAAAGTGAATAAATTAATGGAAACAAACCACATCCAATAACCCAAATATCAAGAAACTAAAATATTATAAGAAGACATGGACAAGCCAATGACCAACATATTCCCGACTTGGGATAGGCGCAAAAATTGTGGTGGGGTTAAACTCGTTTTCTTGGATCCAAACCNTCCCCCTATGTGTGGTGAATGGCTAAAAATAAATACACAAAAAGACTCACAGTAAAAATCAAACTAGAAAAAAGTCCAACTTATCAAGACGAGTACCCTTACAATGAAGTACATAAAACATGAATAGTTACTATTGTTGTGGATCAAACTACCTCTTTGTATTCTGAACGGCACATAAAAGTTCTCTATACTTAAAGACAAATCACTAAATTGTTTATGTGCATACTACAGCCACAATCATCTATGTCGTAATCGATTTGTGACGCCGTTTTTGCCGGAAGTTTAAGATTTACTTCCCTTTGACTGTTTTGGCAAACGGTGTCTCGGTTGAAAGGCCACTTCAGGGAAAAATCAAAGAGCACTCAAATAAATCACAAGATAGAATTTAAGTGAATAATAGCATGAACAGTATATTTGATAAAACAGGAGATACATGTAACTTGAAATTGCATCTAGATTCTGAATCCTTTTCCCAAACTGTCAAAATTAGACATCCCGTACATTGATAAAGTATATACTGGAATTCCCCCTACATACAATTGCTAATTCCGAAGTTCTGGAGAAGATCCTACCTCCCTCCGCATTACCGATAAATTATCTTTGTACCTAATGACAAAATATTGTAGGTCACATAACGTATTTGACTGTGTAGTTTACCTTTTTGATAAATTGAAACATTCGTCATAGTAACAAAACGTCTCTTATTGCATTTCTTGTGGATTGTATATATTTTTCGTTCTTGTTTCAATTCAACAATTTTACACGCCAGTCTAATGGCGGGCATATTATCATTATAGTATACCGATGTCTGTAGCATGCCTTACCTGTCAATCTTATGGTATAGCTAGAGCTATTAGGTATGATGCTATCACAAGTTTAGGCCGTTTTCACATATCATACTCTTATTTGAAACAAGGATTCATTTTGAAAGCACTGCAGACTAGGTACGATGGTCTTATGATCCATTTAGGTGTGAAATTTGGGAATTCAGTAAAAATTTCAGCATGCCGTTCAAGTCTAGCTCCAGCTAAAGGACGCTTACCCTCATCACTCAAAACTTTACAAAATTATTGGATATGATGGTGTCAGGGTCAATTTTCGAATTTTTCTTAGTTTGCAATTTTGTCAAAGTATCATAATGTTCACTTACTTTCATCTTTAAAAGATGGATGATGGGTGGATCACTTGACTCGGCACAAAATCGACGATTTTTTAGTTTTTGCAAAACCCTGAAAACGTATGGCATTTGCCGAGTTACATTGCATGTTGTTTTAATAACAGTGAATAATTCATTACATCAAAGTTTCATTTGAATATAAAAGTGAAACAAGAGGCTCTCAAGAGCCTGTATCGCTCACCTGGGCCACCGCTGACATATGCAGTTAAAATAGTCCCAATGTTTAAGGGCATTATTTTCAAATTTGTTAATAGACATTGATGCTATATTATCATAAGTTAAACTATGTTCCAGACTAGCAGCTATTTTGGATGGGGTGCAGTTCTTTTGGCCAAGTTTGGATCCAA
>MJUU01030856.1:117872-131206 GCA_002080025.1 Modiolus philippinarum
CCATCTAAGGACTATTGTGGCCAAGTTTGGTTTCAATTGGCCCAGTAGTTTCAGAGAAGAAGATCTTTGAATGAAAAGTTTACGCCGGACGGATGACGGACGAAAAGTGATGGCAAAAGCTCACCCTGGCTATAGCCAGGTGAGCTAAAAACCCTTACAAACTTCCCAAAGCAAGATATTAAATGAACAGAAAGTACCTCGTCGAGGCTAGAAAAGCACGGTATGGAATGGTAGCCAGAGACATTTCATTGTTTTGAAAATGAATTATGACGTAACGTCATTCACTTTGCAAAAGAAAAAGATACATCCAACTATCAAAAAACACCGTCTCTGGAGGGTACTAAATTAAGATTACCTTTCTTAGGGCTGTTCCAGAAAAGTTGGACTGGGACCCTTTGAAGGCACTTCATATAAATTGTTGTGGGTGTTTGTGTTTTCTTCATCCTTTTGTATTGCACATATGGGGAAAAATTCTATGCGTGGTGGGGGTCAATAAAAAGTGCCTTCAAACCCCCCATGTCAATTTTTCTGGAACAGCCCTTATTCATTTGGTAACCCCTACTTTTTAACAGGGTTGGCAAAAAAGCAGGAAATACTCATATTTCCCAGGACGGTGGGAAATACTGGGAATTCCCGGGAAATACTGGTAATTCCCAGACAATACTGGGAAATATACTGTCAAATTATATAACTTCAAAACATTGTAGTTAATAGTGCAACAAATAGATCAAATATGTCTTAATGGATGTATACATAAGGGAATTTCATTTTCTCCCAATATCATATGACTATTCCAAATAAGTAAAGCAATATATAAGTCTTCCAATTTTCAGATTTAGACATTTCCTCTATTCAAAGGTAATCATTGTAATACCTTGAAATGCATTTGCTTTATATTAATGTTTTTATAAACAACAAGGTACAAGTATTTGCCTTAAATATTTCATTTAATTACTAAAATTTGTCAAATGTGAGAGTGTTAATTACTAAAACAACATAAATGTCAATGATGGGCTTGGGTGTGTTTAATTTTTCAATACATTAAACTGATTCATTAAGGAATGTTTTCATAACTACCTAGATTTTAACATCATATGAAAAATACACCTATTTTTTAATTAAAAAATAATTAAATGTATTTCAAACACAATTTTAAAGGATATATAAATTTAAAAAGAAACAGAATTAAACAAATAGTTAAGAGTATTTTTGTGTCAAAAGGACTTGACTTTAGTCATTTTTTTTATATTTCCCAGTATTTCCCACTTTTTGAAAATAAGCAGTATTTCCCAGGACGGTAATTCCCGGTAATTACCAGTGGGAATTACCGCCAATGGTATTTCCCGGCCAACCCTGCTTTTTAAAGTGTCAAATTTAAGATAAATAAAAATCTTTGAATATGCAATTTTAAAAGAAAATCCCTGGGTCAGAAGTATTTAAAATATCAGATTTTTTAACTACAAAGTTTGTTTTTATTTTGGCAGGAAGGCATTTAAGGCCTACTTTCAGTTAAACAGTGATATGCATAAGGTATAGAAATACTCTGATTTTAAAGAAGAAGGAATGCTGAATCTAACGGTATACAATTTATTGAATTCGTGAAAATAATACTGAAACAGCAGCTATCCAAAGAAACTACAGATTCCTTAAAAAAAATCTCAAATTGACCTATTTTGCGACTGTTATATCTCGACTATGAGCTCGGTGACATATATATATCTTTAGCTTATACTCAAGCCTTCATACAGGTGGACATTTCTGCAGAGTTTGACAAAAATCCCTGGGTCAGTTTTAGTTAGTGTGATTTGTCTTTAAGGTGGATGTCTATGGACCGGTAAATATTAATTTATCTTTTTTTATATTTTGTTTAATTCTTATCTAACCAGTCACAATGGGGTCTATCTTGTTTCTGTCTTTTACAAACATGATAACTTTATAGTAACTAAAAATAACTGTTGCAAAGCAACAAAGGGTTACCCCTGCACTCCAATTTCCTATAACTAAATGGAAAGTCAAATTATCTCTTTTATGGTGATGGACAAAAACCATACTTGTTAATGCACATCTGACTATAGTGTTCTTCCGATGTGTAAAGCTTCATCAAAATTCTTCAAATGGTTTAAGTTGCCATTACAAGATAATCATTGTCAAAGGATCAAATGAAAAAAAATTAAAAACTTATCTCCCCTTTGTAGTGTAAGACAATAACTGAATTTTCTTTTTGAAAAATATGGTTTAATATACTGTCCTCGTGCTGAGAAGAGATTTTAGAGGAGTTGTGCTTAAAAGGTAATCATTGCCAAAGGAATCCATGAAAAGTCCAGGTGAATTATCTCATATAAAAAATTAAAGTGGTATAGACTACAAAAAAACTAGAGGTACTGCTTAACTCAGGAGGGCCCGCAATAGGCAGTCACTTCCTTTGTACCAAATTATCAACATTTGTTAAATGAAAATATTTTAAAATAAAAAGTTAAAAAGTATCTGCAAATAGGATGTAGTGGCACAGCAAACCTGAAAATAGCTTTCACGATACAACTCATCATCATGAAGCTATACACCAAATATCAAATCATTCCCAGTTGTAGAGGCCAAGAAAACTTTGACAAATTTTTTCATCCATAGAGTGGTACAATAAAAAGTTATTTTGGCAAACAGGCACTAGTGGCATGGCAAACCTGAAAATAGCTTACACGATACAACTCATCATCATGAAGCTTTAGACTAAATATGAAATCATTCCCAACTGTAGAAGCCAAGAAAACTTTGACGAAAAATTTTCATCCATACAGTGGCATAATGAAAGGTAAAGTATCGGCAAACAGGAAGTAGAGGCACAGCAAACCTGAAAATTGCTAACACGGTACAACTCATCATATAAAGCTTCAGACCAAATATGAAATCATTCTCACATGTAGAAGCCCAGAAAACTTTGACGAAAAATTTTCATCCATAGGGTGGTACAATAAAAAGTTATTTTGGCAAACAGGAAGTAGTGGCATGGTAAACCAGAAAATAGCTTACACGATACAACTATCATCATGAAGCTTTAGACTAAATATGAAATCATTCCCACCTGTAGAAGCCAAGAAAACTTTGACGAAAAATTTTCATCCATACAGTGGCATAATGAAAGGTAAAGTATCTGCAAACAGGAAGTAGAGGCACAGCAAACCTGAAAATTGCTAACACGGTACAACTCATCATATAAAGCTTCAGACCAAATATGAAATCATTCCCACATGTAGAAGCCCAGAAAACTTTGACGAAAAATTTTCATCCATAGGGTGGCACAATAAAAAGTTATTTTGGCAAACATGAAGTAGTGGCATGGTAAACCAGAAAATAGCTTACACGATACAACTATCATCATGAAGCTTTAGACTAAATATGAAATCATTCCCACCTGTAGAAGCCAAGAAAACTTTGACGAAAAATTTTCATCAATAGAGTGGTATAATAAAAAGATAAAGTATCAGCAAACAGGAAGTAGTGGCATGGCAAACCTGAAAATTGCTTACACCGTACAACTCATCATCATAAAGCTTCAGACCAAATATGAAATCATTCCCACATGTAGAAGCCCAAAAAACTTTGACGAAAAATTTTCATCCATAGAGTGGTATATTAAAAAGTTAAGGAAGTAGTGGCATGGCAAACCTGAAAATAGCTTACACGGTACAACTCATCATCATGAAGCTTTAGACTAAATATCATATCATTCCCACATGCAGTAGCCCAGAAAGCTTTGACGAAAAATTCTCATCCATAGAGTGGTATAATAAAAAGTTAAAGTATCGGCAAACAGGAAATAGTTGCACAGCAAACCTGAAATTGCTTACACGGTACAACTCATCATCATAAAGCTTCAGACCAAATATGAAATCCTTCCCACTTTGACAAAAAATTTTTATCCATAAAGTGGTATAATAAAAATCTAAATGGCACCAGGGTGCACAAGCCGAGTTGCAACTTCAAATATTATGTGACCAAGTTAATGTGAAGACCCAAATATTTCTAAAATTGTCTATTTATTATCTTTCCTACCTAATATCCAAAATTCTAACAATTCAAGAAGGTCTATTTTCTAGTTTCCTGTCTTGACATTTCAATATATAAATCTATTTTCGTTCACTGTGACCTTCACTGACCTTGACCTTTGACCTACTTTCTCCAAAATCAATAGGGTTCCTCTCCTCCTATGATCCAACAATATATCCAAGTTACATTTCAATTGGATGTCGACTTTTTGAGTAATCATTCAGAAACCAAATTTTTCTGAAATTTTCAGTCTATTTTTGGTCATTGTGACCTTGACCTTTGACACACTTTCTCCAAAATCATAAGGGTTCCTCCCTTCCTGGTACCCAACAATATATCCAAGTTACATTTCAATTGGATGTAAATTTTTTTTTTTATCATCCGCAAACCAAATTTTTCTAAAATTTTCAGTCTATTTTCGGTCAGTGTGACCTTGAACTTTGACCTACTTTCTCCAAAATCATAAGGGTTCCTCCCCTCCTGGTATCCAACAACATATCCAAGTTTCATTTCAATTGGATGTAAACTTTTTGAGTTATCATCCGAAACCAATTTTTTCTCAGATTTTCAGTCTATTTTTGGTCACTGTGACCTTGACCTTTGATCTACTTTCCCCAAAATCAATAGGGTTCCTCCCCTGCTGGTACCAAACAACATATCCAAGTTTCATTTCAATTGGATGTAAACTTTTTTAGTTATCATCCGGAAACCAAATTTTTCTCAAATTTTCAGTCTATTTCGGTCACTGTGACCTTGACCTTTGACCTACTTTCCCCAAAATCAATAGGGTTCCTTCCCTCCTGGTACCCAACAATATATCCAAGTATCATTTCAATTGGATGTAAACTTTTTGAGTTATCTTCCGGACACCAAAATGTTCTCAAATTTTCAGTCTATTTTCGGTCACCGTGACTTTGACCTTTGACCTACTTTCTCCAAAATCACTAGGGTTCCTCCCCGACTGGTACCCAACAATATATCCAAAATTCATTTCAATTGAGTTTCATTTTTTGAGTTATCATCCGGAAACCAATGTTTGACGCCCATCAGACCGCCTGCACGCCCGAAACACCAAACCAATAGCCCAGTTCAACTTCGTTGCAACTCGGCTAAAAAGTTAAAGTATCGGCAAACAGGAAGTAGTGGCACGGCAAACCTGGATCAGACCAAATATGAAATCATTCCCACATGTAGAAGCCCAGAAAACTTTGACAAAAAATTTTCATCCATAGAGTGGTATAATAAAAAGTTAAAGTATCGGCAAACAGAAAGTAGTGGCACGGCAAACCTGAAAATTGCTTACACTGTACAACTCATTATCATAAAGCTTCATACCAAATATGAAATCATTCCCACATGTAGAAGCCCAGAAAACTTTGACGAAAGTTTTTCATCCATACAGTGGTATAATATAAAGTTAAAGTAGCGGCAAACAGGAAGTAGTGGCTTGGCAAACCTGAAAATTGCTTACACGGTACAACTCATCATCATAAACCTTCAGACCAAATATGAAATCCTTCCCACATGTAGAAGCCTAGAAAACTTTGATGAAAAATTCTCATCCATAGAGTGGTATAATAAAAAGTTAAAGTAGCGGCTAACAGGAAGTAGTGGCACAGCAAACCTGAAAATTGCTAACACTGTACAACTCATCATCATAAAGCTTCACACCAAATATGAAATCATTCTCACTTGTAAAAGCCCAGAAAACTTCGACCAAAAAAATTGTTGACGGACAGATAGACGGACGGACGGACGGACAAAGTGAAAACTATAGGGCACCTGCATCTCGATGCGGGGCCCTAATGATAGAGAATGTCCTATTCTGATATCAGATAACATGAAAATCATTGAATGTCAAACCAGATTTCTTTAAGGTAGTACCCCCTCAGTAGTGTTGTCACAAGAACTACAAAGAATATTATTAACTGCTTTTTCCTTAAGCATAGGAAAGAATGATCATCTCTGATTCTCTAAGGTTAGGTTAATGCCTTTGAAGGAAACAGCAAAAATTATTGTTCAAAGGTGATGTTCAAGTCATAGATGTTGGGACTGTAGATAAGCTAGCAGGGTAACACCTACCCTGTTTTTACCTAATTGTCGGTGCTGAAATCAAACTAATGAGTATAAGTCACTTACCCAATTGTCTGTGCTGAGATCAAACTAATGAGTATAAGTCTCTTACCTGATTGTCTGTGCTGAGATCAAACTAATAAGTATAAGTCTCTTACCTGATTTTCGGTGCTGAGATCAAACTAACGAGTATGAGTCTCTTACCTGATTGTCGGTGCTGAGATCAAACTAATGAGTATAAGTCTCTTACCTGATTGTCGGTGCTGAGATCAAACTAATGAGTATAAGTCTCCATACATTAATACTATGAGATTCTGGTATCTCTAATATATGTTTCAGGAAAAATGTATTTAGTTCTGCAACCTAGATAAATAACAAAAGTTTGAAAATTATAATCAAGTGAAGTTTGTCTCAACTGAATTTTGACTGAATCAAAAACCTTCATTAATCCTACATCAAGCGGAGTTTATTTTTATTAATATCTTTACCATCTAATTGTGTTGAAGCCAAATAGCTTTCGTTAAACAGCTTTAAGGCAGGTTTCCATGTACAAGACTTAGTAAGCAATGTTGACAGTGTAAAATGTCTCTGATGTTAGCTGTTGTAAATCCTGTATCTAAGTACCACAAAAAATAGTGGCATAGATTTCATTGAGAATGAACTCTGCATAATTGTCCCAAGGACTTTTTCTTAATTTTGCTCCATTAATTGCTTTAGACTTTATAAAAACAGCTATATAAATGTGAAAGATCTGAATTATAATAGTGTACTATTTGAAGTGAACTATTTTGAACAGTTATCAAAACTGTTCAAAAACTGTAGAATTAAAAATTTTATGTGTTCAACAGTCAATCAAAATTTTAATTTTTTTAAGTTAACAACAACAATACGTATGTTAAAAGCCAGTACATGTATTTGGAAAAAAATCAAATAAAAAATCTGTCCATCAACACACTTTGACATTTCGAATTGTTTATACAAGCCATGGAAAGCTCTGGATGGCAATGGGGCTTTCTGTAAACCAACTTCTCATAGCTACTTTAATTCGTGTTTGTCTGTCTAAGTCATCTTTTTGGCAACTTATTTTTGCCATTTTCAATATCTACTGATGAATTTCTATTAGGATTGGAATTTATTTTCCCAATAATTCTACAGTTGCGAAAATGGTGAAAACAAATTGCTCGCAAAAATTAGTTGATTTACAATATTTCTAAAGGGTTCTGTTTATTGTTTTGAATGTACATCTCTATATTTAAACAATTTAAGAGAAGAGTCTGCATTTAACATTATGTAGGAAATATACTATAGTACTGTAAATTGGTATATTTTGGTGTGTAGGGATATTTTGGCAGTTTTGTGCTAAAATGTGCATGATTTATTTTGGTGTGTTTAATTTTGGCGCTTCGGTAAAACAACTGTTTTACTTTGGTGCTTTATTTGATAAAAGACGGGAACATGTACAAGAAACAGTTCAAATCCATTTCCTATGTATTTTTTTGGATTAGGTCTCGGGGGAAAAAATTAGACCACTAACTTTATATTTATTTCAATTTCAACAAGGTATACACATATACTGATTACAAATTGTACTTCCAATACTTACTGATAACGTTAAGGAATTTACAAATCAATAGCTTGAGGTTCTAATTTTGATGTGTTTAATTTTGGCGCTTTGATGGTAGGCACCAAATACGTCAAACTAAAACTTATATCCAAAATTTCCCGATTTACGGTATACTGTAAACTGTGAAATTTTCGTGGCAGAATATTTTTGCTATTTTTCGCAGTAAAGAATGAAGAGCCTAAATAAAACTGTCATGAATATTTCGATACAGTTGGATGATTTAGTAGACTGACAGACAACCGCAAATTCAAGACTGCACGACATGAAATTTATCTAGTCAACCACAAAATAAAAAGGATGAAAATTTCCAGATTTATAGTAATAACAGACTCTTACCTGCCAGAACACAATGATTATACAAACAGCTACTATTCTCATTTTTGAAGAATTAGGGTCTAACCATCGTGTATAGGTCCAGCTGAAATGATGATGATGACAGGTAATGGCAAAATTTAAATTTTATTTGCATCTAGAATCAATATAAGTTCACATATACATTTGTTATGTCTGAAGATGAAAAAAAAACTTACATGTACATTATGAATGTGATATGTTGATGACTTGTGCTAAGCAAGTAGAAATTACAAACTTTTTAAGTTATTATCTGCTTGATCTCTAAGTTCAAACAAGATGTTTTTGTGAATAACTTATACCTCCTGGTAACAGTAAATGTGAAAATCAATTTATGTGCTTCTGAGAAATTAATACTACATATTTAAAACATAGGTAATCAATGATTATAGAGTTCGCCTCGTTATGGCACATTGTCAGAGTAACCAAATTTTGCCTGGATGCTGATCTACCATCCGAGATGTATGCATATGTAAGGTTACAATGATCCTACCATGTACAGTGACTGAGATCTGAACTCATCCAAAAACTTGAATGTAAATCAATCAAGCATAAAATATAGGTCAAAGTGACCTAATTTTGCCTGGATGCTGACCTACCATCAGAGTTGCATGCATATGCAAGTTTACAAGATCTTACCATGTATAGTAACTGAGATCTGAACTCATCCAAAAACTCGAATGTTAATCAATCAAGCATTAAATATATGTCAAAGTGACCTAATTTTGCCTTGATGCTGACCTAACATCAGAGATGCATGCATATGCAAGGTTAAATGATCCTACCATGTATAGTGACTGAGATCTGAACTCATCCAAAAACTTGAATGTAAATCAATCAAGCATAAAATATAGGTCAAAGAGACCTAATTTTGCCTGGATGCTGACCTACCATCAAAGTTACATACATATGCAAGGTTACATGCTGACCTAACATCAGAGATGCATGCATATGCAAGGTTACATGATCCTACCATGTATAGTGACTGAGATCTGAACTCAGACGTAAACTTGAATATAAGTCATTCAAGCGGAAAATATAGGTCAAAGTAACCTAATTTTACCTGGATGCTGACCTACCATCAGAGATGCATGCATATGCAAGGTTACATGATCCTACCATGTATAGTGACTAAGATCTGAACTCGTACATAAACTTGAATGTAAGTCATTCAAGTGGAAAAAGTAGGTCAAAGTGACCTAATTTTGCCTGCATCCTGACCTACCATCAGAGATGCATGCATACGCAAGGTTACATGATCCTACCATGTATAGTGACTGAGATCTGAACTCCGACGTAAACTTGAATGTAAGTCGTTCAAGCGGAAAATATAGGTAAAAGTGACCTAATTTTGCCTGGATGCTGACATTCCATAGAGATGCATGCAAATGCAAGGTTACATGATCCTACCATGTATAGTGACTGAGATCTGAACTTGGGACGTAAACTTGAATGTAAGTCGTTCAAGCGGAAAATATAGGTCAAAGAGACCCAATTTTCTTGGAGGCTGTGAGATAGCCAAAGATGCATCTGTATACAAAGTTTGATGATCATACCCTTCATAGTTACCAAGATATATACCTAAATGCGGACGCGGACATAGACGCGGAAGTGGACGTAGATGCCGGGGTACTCCAATAGTCCTCCTCAACTTCGTTGAGGCGAACTAAAAATTATGGTATCAACAAAAAAGTTTAATCATGATAAAGCCTATGACATACACAACCCCTATCACTTATCTTTCAAAAGATATACCAAATGTTAAAGTTTTAAATGAGGAAACTGTACCACATAATATAAAAGATCCTTTTTTAATACAGATTCTTATAGATTTATTGTACCTAGACATAAAATCAACTTATCTACTGTTAAGACACTGCTTCTTGTTGGTCAAAGGGAGATAAATCAAACTGGCATGAACAAAATACAATTTAACATTTGAGGTGAAAATTTATCAGATAGTTACATGCCAAGGTCAATGTCAAGAGGTCAAATGTAACATGGAAAGGTCTTGCTACAAGGAATAACAAGAGCTGTCAGCGAATGGCAGCCAGTTATACCCCGCTCATTGAACCCTGAATCAATATGGAAATGCTAATTTAATCATGTGTGGACATAGTAAAGGTGTGGACACAGTACAAGTGTGGACACAATACAAGCATTGGCATAGTTGCAGTGATAAATAAAATTACCGTCAAACAGGAAGTAGATGAGTTATGGACTTGAAAAGGGGAGACAAGATACAAGTCATCAAACTAAAGTTTCAGACCAAATATCAAATCATTACGACAAACACAAGCTGAGAAATCCTTGACAAAAAATTTAAATATATGAATATAATGGGAAAAAATCAAAAGTTATTGTCAAACAGGAAGTAGATGAGTAACAGACTTGAAAATGGGAGACATGATACAACTCATAACTCTTAAGCTTCAGATCAAATATCAAAGCATTATTACATACAAAAGCTGAGAAATCCTTGACAAAAAATTCCAATATATGGCTACAACTCGAAGCTTTTGTCAAACAGGAAGTAGATAAGTTACAGACTTGAAAAGGGGAGATATGATACAACTCACCATACTAAAGCTTCAGACCAAATATCAAATCATTACTACATACACAAGCTGAGAAATCCTTAACAAATATTTCAATATATGGCTATAATGGGAAAAAATCAAAGTTATCGTCAAACAGGAAGTAGATGAGTTACGGACTTGAAAAGGGGAGACACGAAACAACTCATCATAATTAAGCTTCAGACCAAATATCAAATCATTACTACATACTCAAGCTGAGAAATCCTTGACGAACGATGTTCCGGACGAAGGGATGGACGGACGGACGGACGGATGGACAAGGGTAAGCCAGTATACCCCACTCTCCTATGGAGTGGGGGTATTAACATGTGAAATAGGTATGAATGCTTCATCACTAACCATTTAAAAGGTATACCCAATGTCAAAGTTTTTATGTAGTTGTTCACATGCAGATTCCAAGTTCACCAGGCCTAATATTCTGGTACCAACAAGATATAAACATGCAAACTATGAATATGAACATGTACTTAGCCATGTTGAATATCATATGTCTGACAAAAATTGCCAAGGTGAAGTATGCTGACAATTCATTAGCATCCAAGACATTCAAAATGACTACCTTGTCAAATGTGGTCCGGATAAGTTATGCATTTTTTCTTCCTAAATTAAACATACCTGGCAGGAGTAAACTGTAAAACTGCTCTCCTGATTTTACCTGAGGTGGAATGGATATCTCTGTAATAAGAAATACACAATATATTTTAGTATATATACACTCAGTGCTGAATTTATGTATTATAAATTGACACCTGTATTACACACATATGTATCCATCCATGGTAGTTCAGCTAATTTTGACTGGGTGGCCTCAAAAATTTTCAGGGAGTAAAATCTATGTTTTACAGTTGGAACCAATAGCAATATCACTGCACATACACAAAAAGAATATCTTGTCATTTTGAAAATTGAATTCAAATGCAATTTTTAATTGTCTGTATTAGATTACATGTTTAGGATTTTCGAGGTAAATATAAGATTGTATTGTCACAAATATCTGTTTACTGGCTCCACTACCACAGTGCTTAAACAACTCAATTTGAAGCAGTAAAATCAAGAACGTACACATTCAGATCCTAAAACACAGCATGGTTATCTTCTATACTCTTTATAAGTGCTTCTCATGAAATCTCCTTCAAGGGAGATGATCTCGGTTGGAGTAATAATTCATAATATTGATTTCTTCACTTACAGCAATAATTTGGCTTGTGTGGTTAGGGAATAAAGTGTATTGCATTGACTGAGCTGTCTTTAGAACCAACCTTGGATGGCAGTGCCAAAAGCTAGTTTCTTCTTTATTTGTAGAATGTGAATAGCTATCCATTCCTAAACAAACAACTCAAAATTCCAACCAAGTCATTTTTGTTATATATTGTTTATATGTCAGCATTTATCAGCTGTTTATTACTGCAACATTGAAGTTGACCAGATATTGACAGACTAGTAATTGGGAATCTGACTTATTTCCCTCAATGGCAAAAATGAAGTGATCAAAACACTTATTGTAGAAATATCTCTAAAATTGCATTTTACCAATATTTTTCTTTCAAGGTCAAGAAATGGTCAAGGAACATAAAAAAACATGTCTAAATAGTCAAAGTTGGCAGGTAAGACCTTTAATCATGCATATATTTGAATTAGCCACATTTTCTATTCAGTCAGAGCTTGGTTTATCCTAGTTTTACTGTATATTTTTTTAACTTACTTTATACTTTCCCAATGGTAGTTTCTCATCTCCATCTTTTTACATATAATCATTCCCATCCATATACCTAGACCATTACATATCAGTATGTCTAGTATCAGCGAGTCCCACCAACATTCAGCAAAGTTGGGCAGTAAATGACAAAATACTATCTGCAAAAAAAGGTTAAGTTGCTTGGAGTTGTTATTACTGCCCTTTGGGTCGTTGTCTCTTTGACACATTCCCCATTTCCCTTCTTTTTTCTAATATATTATTTCATGTTTTTTAGGGAAAAATTACTGGTAGAAATGTTTTCGAATAATAGTCAATAAATCTAAATATCAAACTTTTTTTGGCCATTTTCACTTATATGATAAACCCGCAAAAACTAGAATACTGACAAAGTCAGAAAGGGCCCCGCCCCCTTGTGTGTCCCAAAAACCTGTTTGTGGAATTTCATGGTAATCGGATATTCCTCAAAAACATAAATGAGCTTCGTTTGGTCAAGACCAACCTTGAGTATCAAAATCATATAAATCCCTTAAGGCAATTTTAATTTATCAAATGACATAGAGCTAATTCTCAAAATATGCACTTTTTCAAATTAGAACGAAGTTTTCCCCAAAAAATCATTCTCAGTTTTTCCTCAAAAATGAAACGGAGCTTCCTTTGGTTAAGTTCAACCTTGAGTATCAAAATCATTTAAAATCCCTTTAGGCAACCTTTAGTTATCATACGACATAGAGCTAAATCTCAAAATATGCACTTTTCATATAAAACGTAGTTTTTTCCCCAAAATCATTTTCTGATATTCCTCAAAAACGAAAGGGAGCTTCCTTTGGTCAAGTTCAACCTTAAATATAAAAATCTTTAAAATCCCTGAGGGCATTCTTGAGTTATAGTACAACATAGAGTTAATTCTCAAAATATGCACTTTTTCATATAAAAACAAAGTTTTTTTCCC